>DWLR01003615.1:0-13244 GCA_018246295.1 Papilio alexanor hazarajatica
ACCGATATTTCATGTTTTCCATTGTGCGGTAATAAGCGACGCCAAAGAAAAAAATAATGAGGAAAAAACAAACGAATTACTGTTTTCAAAACTCAAATGTACCAGCTAAATGAATTTATAAATTTGAATTTGGAATTCTTAACTAAAGAGGAGATATTTCAGATCAAAGTGGCTAGTACGGTAAAACGGTAATTTCATATGTAAGGACCTAATATTAAACTTGAATAATTATAAACTTATCGTAGTAATTTTTTTATTTTCCATCCATTAAAACTCTAACGATTGTTCGTTTATACTTAAAAATTTCTTTCAACTAATATTTACAGTATACAAGTTTATTATGAGATATCTCCATAAAATGCAATAACTAATGAACATACTGTATTCATTCAGCGATAGAGTTTATCACTGAATGAATACAGTATGTTGAATCTTTTTCCTTCATATTCTTTGTACGACTGAGAGAAATCTTACCGACATTTTTATTCCAATGTTTGTTATTCTCGGAATATCGTAGCTCAATATATTCTTAATCTACCGTATACGCTGCATAAACATAGTTTTGCATTACAGTCAACCCACTATCTACCTACAAGGCACTACATTACAATAATTTATTTCTTAGTATTCGTTTCGTTATTCATAATATGGTCATAAAAAAGTGAATCGCCGGCGGCGGCTCGCCCGGTCATTACACCAAATCTATATGAGAAACAAAGGAACGCATTTATCAATCACAATGCGAATTATTACATCGTAACATAAAAGCCCTTTCTTACTGCTTTTTTAAAATAATTCCTTTCAATAAGCTTTATTCGTAGATAGGCCTCCCACAAAGTGCACCTAAGATATGTTAAAAATTGATGCAGCAGTAGACGGTATTAATTATTTTCCGCAATTTATTATCTTTAATAATAATTTGAAATTTTAGGTGACGATGGATTCAATACGTTTTAGTTTCAACCATGCATCTAATGAAGCGAGAAGATTTTCATCTACTACCGATTTCTTTATTAGAATTATACTGTAATGAGAGATCTCTTTGGAGTCTTCTTATGTACCTATACAAAACACCTGAAACCATCAAACCCGGTCTAAAAGACTTCTTTAGGGAATAGTAATGATTGTCTGACTTAAAGTTTAAAAGCTTATTGTTTTATTTCTTTTATTAGCTTGGCTACACTTTAGTACAATCTGAGGCATTCATTACTTCATCCGTCAGCTCTTAAATTACGCAGAACAAGACAACCGTGGACCAGGGCCACATTAGCTCGGAAGGTCCGACTGCGGCTATATTTATTTACCCGCTTTATTTTTTGCAATTAGTTCCTTGTGTAATTAACGTTTATCGTCTCATTAGCATAGCTAGCTGCTACGTGAAATACTTTACTGGTTGCTCTAATTTATTGCTATACTAAATTACAAACTTTGTTTTTTTTAATGAATTTAATTAAATGTAAACAACGCAGTACAGTGTACAGTAAGGGACCGGTTGGGTGGTCCCCGTTCTAAGCCTCGAGACACTGTATCGAATCTTGAAAGACGTAATTGTAACTTTTTTGTAGGTTTGTAGCATGAATTTGTTGATCATCCATTAGTAGTTTTATGTCTGTTAACGTGCCGTAACAGTCTTTGCAATCTGTGCAATGAAATGACTGTACTAGCCGACGAGATAAATATTTGTAATTTTATTTATTTATATCAATTCGCGAAAGTCCGTCAAAATATTAACAAACAAAGAGCACTCAAAGGAGAAGAGTCGGACGTTAGATGTGGTCTGAAATAAAAGCAATTAGAGCGCATTGAATAGTTGAAAGCGGCCGCCCGCTCGACACCGTGCAGGGTTCTGCTGCCACGTTAATTGGTGAGGCCGCGTGTTTGTACGGGCCACGGGTCCTCGGGCCTTGACACACTCGCCCTATAGCTACACCACTAGCCTCACTAGCCTGCCGCAACGCTCCGTGAGTCTATTTCTAAAAATAATACTAAATATATATTTAGTAGCTCATTGTATTTGCCATACAAGACACTGCACTTAACTCGAAACGAGCAAAGATTGAATCGCATTAAACCATTCAAGATTGATTTTTAGATTTCTATTTAATCTCGTACGGACGATGCCTATCTTATTCGTTTACATCGGATGAGTTACAATTGCGTGGAGTCTGTAAAATAAAATTCACAGTTTTATTTATAGTAAAAAAAAACATCGAGAGATTACTTTAATAGCCGCAAAAGGAACAAAAGTGGCGAGTTCCGAACGATACGGGGCAGCCTTTTTTTCGTTCCAATGATGTTACTCCGCTTCGTAGGCTTTAATTAAACGGCTGCATGACTTTGATGTTTGACTGATAACAACAATGGGACCCCACAGGCCGTCAAAGTGAAATTATTAATGTGACAATCAAAGATTAACTAGTCTGCGATAATAATTAAAATTACGTTTTTAATTATTTAATAATTATGGTTGTTTAATAATTTACGATGTCTCACTATAGAAATATTCTTGAAATCATGTTATCTACCAGATACCCTGATTCTCTAAATGTATAGAGTATAGTAATACACCGAACTTACGTGATAGGTGGGACTGAGCGATACCCGCGTAAGTCTAATTCATGTAAGTTAGAAAACGTTACTACGTATACTTACGGTAATGAGATTTTGCGCGACAATTCGGAACATATAGCTTAGCCGAACAATAGTGCGGGGGCAGTAAGGCAATAATCGATAACCAAGAGTTGAGCGAGCCTAAACAAAAGACGAATCGACGAGATTTAAAATCTTGTAACTCCGGTTTCTCGTAAGTCGGGGTAGCGTAAGCGTCGAGGTATTACTGTATATTTGAAATTAAGCCTATCGCCGTACAAATTGACTTTTATTAGTTAAATACCTAATAAAATCAATTTATTCGTACAAAGACACTTAGATCGAACATTTGACAAACTACTCGTAAGTTACGCCCAGTTACGCCCACTGTACATATTGCTCCAGATTGATGGTAAAAGCTTTGTGTAGGTACTTATCAGAGTTAAAATGATCCTGGTATATCGTTAATTAGCCCGGTACGCCGGCGCCGGTCTACCGGTCTAGCGTATTACACACCGCACGGTGTTGATTTTCGCCTCGCTCGATACTTATCTATGGGAGCGATCACGATAAAAACTAACACACTGTAATATAATCTAAAGTAATCTAATACTTGGCCGGCCACTAAGTTCTTCTTGAGCTTACTCCCTAATCGGTTACAATATTTCGTTTTAATAAAAAAACATACGCGGAATCATATTACAAAAAAAAAATCACCTGGGAAAATAAGAAACGAACGCATGTGTCATTACAAAACTTAAACCCAAACAGGGCTTGTAAGTCTCCTAAAATGTCGATTTTCGGTATTTTCTCGGAACTTAAATGGGGATCCCATTCGAATCTATCTAAAATCATCTCCTTTTTTTGGAAGAAGGTTAAAAATTTAATTATAATATAATGGTTTTAGTGGAAATATCCTTTCACTTTAACACTCCCTACAATCCAAGATACCCTAATACCTCAAGCAATATACGCCTCAGATAGACGCTAAAACTGTTTTGTGGAGACAAAATTCTTGAAGACTTGTACATGACTATTACTGAAGTGCAGAACTATAGTTCTGCGTCCTTACGCGTATATCTCTTTTATAATCTGTTGAATAACGGAATGGACCGGTTGTCATAAAAATGCACTCGAAAGACCGGATATCATTAATTTATATGACCGCTGTATATGATTCATCTTCTAACGCCTAGCTAGCGTTGATGCGTCTGCAAAGTAACTAACTCAGGTTATCTTCGCTTGCCGTGCTGAGCTTCCGTTCATCGTTCAAAGGAAGTATCGGTTGGCATCCTGTACAACTAAATTACAGTATTATATTTACTGCAATTATTTTAATAATTACGTATTAAGTTTTTGTAACATTTTTATTAGTTTGACCTGTATCTATCTTTGTTAATTTTACAGAAATAAAGAAATTTGAATTAAATTGTAATTTATCAAGTTGTAACTTACTGCTGTGCACTTATTCAGTACCTATAACAATATTTTATTTTACAATTTTTCCTAATGCCCAAACGATGATCTAAAAGATGTAGGGAACATCTTAAAATTAAATTATTTTATTTTTCTCCTTTCAGTTCTTATATCGCATTAGCATTATGTTGCATTAAATAAAATGTATTTTTAATTAAATTTTATATATTTATTTAAATGTTTATTATTTCTTTTTACTTTGCTAAGTTTAAAGGTTCATTCGACCAATCCGCATCTAATATTGTAATATTAGATGCGGATTGCGGATGAGGCTCTATCACTATTACGTTTTTATCAGTTCTAATTTTTTCGCACACATCGCATGAAATTTTAAATTTAAATTAACAAAATATACGCATACAAATACTTAGAACTGGTTACAATGTCTTCTTGCTGTGTGTATATTAATTCTTCTTTTTTCTTATAAGATTTCAGCCTAAATATGCAGATTGCAGTGTTGAGCCGTTGTAATCGCTTTGAATTGTATAATTAGGGCTTGCACACGGCCTCAGTAAGGATTGACACTGTTAATATTATGTCTGAGAAATGTTGCTCATTATTATAACGTAAAGAATCATTATATAATAATGTTTCTACACTTTGTTTTAATATGACGCATGGAGTCGATTATTCGAAGTCCGATTATAGCAATCCAAAACGGATTTGTACGGAAATTGGTTGAACTTATTCGATCAGTAGTATGTATTGATATTAATTTTTTTTTGTTAACTGAATATTATTTTAAGCATTGCTATAGATATACTTATATCTTTAGAAAAATATATCAATAAAAAATAAGAAAATGGACATTTACACATTAGTATTTCGCCGTATAACGCAACATATTACCTTAATTGATTATATTACACAGAGGTGCAAACGTTAAAAATTGACTAGAGATTTTAGTCTCCGAAAAACCCAATAGAATTGAAATACGTAAGAAATTACTTAAAAATCTATAAATCCTCTGTAGAGTTAATAAGCAAAACTATATATTTGTATTTAAAGTTATCTAAGGGTCAAAAAAAACATATTTTATTATGATTATTTAAAATATTTTAACAGGAGTCTCTAATAATAGGAGTCCGTTACACTTCTGATATTTTACTATGTTACTTACTACGTTTATATACATAAAAGTATTAAACTTTATATGAGTTATATACTATAAGTTATAGTATTTAAATACTTACTGCTAGCTTTAAAGCCAGCACGCGGTCTAGGTGAGTGTGAATAATTCTCGCGCGCCGTAACCAATGCAATGATGTAACGATGAGGTCATTACGATTGTTCGTACGTTCGTATTTTATTTTTTCGGCTCATTACAACTTTTTTGGAGACCTTTCGTACCGCAACAATCTCTTACAACGTACTCTTGATGAGTTAACTTTTTTTTTTAGTTTGTGATTGAGGTGTTAATGTTAACCGGAATTGAAAATTTGTTTGGGTCACAGTAAAATGGTGTAGTGAAAATGTAGTCTAAAAAAACTGGGCACATGTCAGATGTTATATTATAAACTGTTTTTTAAGGTTTCAAATATGAAGTGAAATTATTTTATGTTCATTACAGCGTTTTATATAATCCTGTAGGATTACGAATATAGGACGAGCTGTAGCCCGTACTATCACCACAGCTCGATGATACGTAAATACCAATTGTTTTCTTTTTAATTAAGTATAAGCTAGAGGCATAAGAAATATTGATTAACTAAATATAATGTTTTGCCGTAAACTATAGTATTTATATGTAAATCTTGGAATCCGGTTATTTTTGAAGTAATTGTTATTGTAAAAATTAAGTTTTTTACATAATGATAATTTGATAAAAAACGTTTATGTTTTGATATTGAAATTATTAAATATGTAAAAGATTCACTCGAACAGAGAACATGACTTCTTTTAAACTTCTTTCCGAACCTATATTTTGTTGCAAGCAATTTTCGTGTAATAAATTAGAAAAAAATAGATACTACGGGTTTTGTTGCTTTCCTCGTGTGACATTAATACCTCTTGTAATGTACATTGCGGTTTAATTATATCCTCTTATTACTTATCTTCTGAGCAGAATCAAAATATTAATTTTGCTTGTTAATATTTTGTTTTCGATATCATTAACATCGTACGGTGTGTTTAAACACATTTAACACTTTACATTGAACAGGTTTTTCGATAAATAAAAATAAAAATACTTATATGGAAAAACAAAAGATCTGAACAGGAATGCTGTAAACAATCAGAACAAGTCACATGTAAGCTATCGGGATGCGGCATGAAACAGATAAATAAAAATTTTATTATCTCCAAGAAGCTCTAGAAGTCTGATGAAAATAAAACGAAGACTCGTATCGTTTAATTACGTACGGGTTGCGTCACTTCGCAACCGATATTTATACTATGTGTATTCTTGATCGATAGCTGCGGAAATCCAGCACATACGGTTTTTGCTTGAAAATTCACTGCGTGCAATCACGCTGCGTAGACTTCTTGTCAGACAAAAGATTTCGAGATCCAATTAAGTTTAAACAAATACTTTTTGATACCCCAATATTAATTTTAAAAATAAATGCAGTAATTTTTCGATTCTTTTATAACAAAGACAACTATTACCTTTATGCTTTGTAACAAATTTATATTTTAACATTGTGATATTTACAATATCGGTAACAATATAATAACAACTTTTCGACACATGTTATCTATTATCAAAATTAATATACGCTGAATTAAATTACAAAAAATTTCGTGGGAAAAAAAACGAACGCATACGAAGCCGCGGGCATGCACCTACTTTTATTTAAAGTTATGGCTTTAAGCCACGTTACGTCTCATTACAAATACCTACTTAAACCGAAACATGGCTTGTCTTAAGTCTACCAAAATGTCAACTTTCGGCATATGATATCTTCGGAACCTAAAGTTCAATGTCATTCAAAATTAAATGGAACCCACTTACGAATATCCCCTTTTCAAAAAAAAAATATCGGTTCATAAATGATACAATTCTACGGTAACAAACATAAAAAATACAGGGAATTGAGAACTTCCTCTTTTTTAAAGTCGGTTAAAAATAACAATACAGCTATATGTAGCGTCTTTTTATTTATTTGTGTTGACGGACTTTAATTGGATAGTTAAATAACACTTTAAACATTGAAAACTTGAAGCGTGATATTTGACTATTAACAGTTTTACTATCTGTATAAATGCCGTACACGGTAATCCTTTTCACGCTTGATATTTGTGTGAGTGGTGTTAATTGTTTTCGATAAACTCTTCCGAGCGCATATTATGCAAGAGTTCAATATACATCAGAAACAATAAAAAGTAATAAGGCACTTTTGTCGTTACTCCTTTTTATTTTTACAAAACATAGGTTATGTCCTCGTGTATTATCTTTTTGTGAATTTTAAGTAGAAAATGGTTGAGAAATCAGTTATCCGCCAGTACAATTATTTACAAGTGGTATAATTAATATTTGTTCACATAAAAACGCGGATTAACTAAAAAAAATAGGGTGTGGCTGTGTCATGGACACGACCGTGTGTTGTGCGTGACTACGTCTCGTAATAGGTGACATTTTCCATACAAAATATTATTGATATTTATGTATTCTACGTCAAAATCATGTTTGAACACTAAGGAGTCCTCCGCATTTTCATGTTTTGTTTATGATGGCAACTGTTTTCATATTTTTATACAATACTAGCTGTTCTATGCGATTTCATCCGCATTAATCCTGTACTCATGAAAAAATTATAGCCTATATTAGTTCTATAACAATAAGCTTTCTATTAATGAAAGAATTTTTAAAATCAGTCCAATAGTTTTTGAGTTGAATTGTAACAAGCAAACAAAATTACATCAAAATGGCGGCGCTTTCCCCTCCACCCCGCGCGATGTATCACAGTCCATAGTGTAATGAATTCATTGATTCTTTAGCTATCCAGTGGTGTAATTAAATTTTGGATAGCAATGATAGATATGAAGCTGCAACACCAAACGTAAAGACGTTTGAAGACGTATTCACGTCGAAAGGTAATAGAATAGAGGAATAAAGATATAGGAATAGGGATTACTAGGAATTTTTGACCATCGTCTTCTATTCCTCATCATTCCAATTTAAAATGTTATTACAGAAAAATAATACCTCTATTTCACTATGATATGTCGGGACACTTGTCCTATCTAGGTAGCCTATGCCTGCTATTTGTCTCTACCAAATGTAAAGCTCTATTCAAATCATCAATCATAATCTAAATTAATTGAACTTATTAACAGTGGCGCTACAGACGATATGACGTATTAGTTATTGAATTTGACAAAGCTGAGTAGAAACTGTTTCCATCTGAATGTTCTTAACGATCTAAACGTAAATTAATCACCTACCAGTCGTACCATATCGTCAGCCTAGAGTCATTAATTAGAATGAGATATGGCGTAAACTGTTGCCTGGAAGTGCCTCGGCGATAGAAAAGAGCTACATCTCGACATTCAAAGCTAAAATAAGTTTTATTGTTTTTGTGTTAACTAATGGATAAAATAACTTAATTAATTAGTAAATTAGACCTCCTAAGAAGAGTGGATACTATAAATATATTTAATCTTCTTATTTATATGCCTATTAAGTGAAAAATATGTCAGCAGACTTGATGTCTGGACGGTATAAACACATTATGATAGGACTCAAAAATTAGCATTGCTGCTCGTTTGTACTAATTAAGTTATAGGGTCAAAAATTAGTAATCACAAATGTAAAAGGCATATATCCGAAAAAAATTGTGAAGTAAGTTTATTGAGACAAATAGATCTTTGATCTCCGCCCTTGTAATCACGAAAGATAGAGTTTTATTTTTAATGTTTATTTTCATGAACACTACCGACCATGACATAAATGGGTAGACAGAGACCTGCCACACCTCTTTTGTGACAGGGTCACATTTTAAAGATCCTATAATTTTGCATAAAAGTAAACATTAATACTTGTCATTAGCATACATTTAAATATATTACGTCAAACAATTTATATAATTGATTCGTTTACTTAGAACACTATTGCTTTTAAATTCCGCCTTTCTTACAATTGTAATTTTTTGGAAAAAAAAATATTGCCAATATTCTGAACAAAAATAACTTTATTTTGTATACCGCGCTGTCTATCTGCTCATTTAAAAGTATAATATACAGGTGTGCTTGAGGTAAGATGCATTCCGCTTGCTTTTCGCCGGACAAAATCGTGAGCGAGACACCATTAAGGTTAGCGGAATCGGCTTTTGCATGCTCGCTGGCTTTATATTATGAGGCTCTTCACCGTGCCGTATGACAGTTCCTAAATGTAGCGGTAAATCTTATGATGAATTTGCGACTCTAAACCTGTGTGATACGCGTATAAAGTTACGAGTAAACATGGCGTCAGTGCACTGTGCTGATCATTTTTATAGATATGTGACGTGACGTATTTCACTAAATATTTTGTTTGTTTTCTGAAGTTTAGATATTTTCCTCAAAGTGAATACATTTTTCAAATATACAAATAACAAATTTTATGTCGAATGCTTAATTTAATTTGTTCTTCTATTAAGTGAATCGCTCGATTATGTAAGAATGGTGTAAAAAGGGACGATCGGTCAATTATTTAATTAAGTCGTATTATTTCTTATCTTCCGGTACACTGGTCCGATTTTCGTGATTGATTACAGACTATTATTTTTTATATTATCCCAAAGTAACACTTTGCTTGATGATATATATTTGCTATAACGGATCTGGCTGGAATCTTATTCAGAGCCAGCGACTAAAAGTCTTGTGAAATGTGAAACTTATTATATACACTGTAACATGATTATACATAATCTATGTAAATGTTCATTCAGTGCTATGTTTAATAAATTCACAGAATTCGTAATCTAGAATATTGATAATGATTCATTATCTTATAACAAGACCCCTTGTTCGTAGCCGACTTGTTTATTTAATAACGTTGTAACTGCAGCTTGTGTGTATGCGGCGAGCTGCGCCGAGCCAGCGGTACTGATCCATCTCATTGTCGACGTGACATTAGTGGTTATGTGTTTAAGCAATTACAGGTCGGGAGATTGGTTGCAAAATAGGACAGGATAAAGGAGCTTTTACACTGATACTATCCTGTATATGAATAATGGTATAGCGTAGTAATGTGGATATAATAATAGTGGATAATAATGGATAATGCTTACTTTTGCTGCTTTACAGTGTACTGGAAGTGATGTTTATAGTTCTTCACGATTTTTAAGTAAGCGAACTCCAAACACAGTTACTTTATTCCAGATTAGAATTCTAATTT
The DNA here is from genome assembly GCA_018246295.1 of Papilio alexanor hazarajatica. Classification (NCBI taxonomy): domain Eukaryota; kingdom Metazoa; phylum Arthropoda; class Insecta; order Lepidoptera; family Papilionidae; genus Papilio; species Papilio alexanor. The sequence goes on from DWLR01003615.1 coordinate 10,385, forward strand.
TATTGCGTTTGTCGGTTCGAAATCCGTTTTTAAATTATGAAATCGTCTACGATATTCAACGGCTATGATTTATTTATTGTCTATAGACAATTCTTATAAGTTCTTATAAGAACTGCCTTTAAATCCATAGATTAGAGTAATCTAATAGACATTTGTAATAATTTTTTAACGTTTTTTAACAAACACAAAACCGACTTCAAATTTATAATATAATGCAAGGATTTTTAAAGGATGTGAAATAGAAAAAAGCTTCATTTACAATATCTGTTGCCGTGATAATGACAGTAACAATTTTTAACACATGCTATATTTTATCAAAATTAATGTACAATTTTAGAATCTTCGAAACCCAAGGTCCAATGACATTGAAAATTAAATGGGAGCAACTTGCGCGAATGTCCCCTTTCCAACAAAAGAAACATTTTTGAAATCGGTTAGGAAATGACGAATTTCTGCGTTAACAAACATACAAAAAATACGAGAAGAACATCCTTTTTGGAAACCGGTTAAAAACAGGAGCAAAGATTATTCTACTTACCTTATTCTTCTGGGATCTGGTTCGATACCTGCGAACAGGTACAACCATTCACTCCGTGGTTATCTAGTCAGATGACCTTAGTTTGTGTAAGGGCGCCCTAAGGCCTAATTCCCGTTATAATTGGCGAGTCAGCAGCGCTCATGGGCGAGGTGTCAGAGCGTTAGTGTGGGCCATGGGAACGCCCAATACCACTTATAATTTCCCTCGATGGCCAATCCAACAACCCTCAATCACGATCGCGTTTAGCTAAATAAGTATTCCCAACGCACCATAGAGAGCAAGACATAACATTGTAATAACCTGTTTATAGCTTGATTAAACACATTAAAAATCTGATTAAAGTAATGATGCGGTGCGGTCGTGTAATGTCGGTGTTGCTGTCCCTTTAAATGTACCATAATTCTCGCAATAACGAGTTGTGTCTCAGCGACCAAAGATGCTTAGGTTTTGTGTCTACGTTTAAATAACCGTCGGTGATATTTAGGTTGATGCTAGAACTAGCTGTTCAATACTTTCGGCTGAACACATATTTCTTAGAGTGTTCTTTACATGACGATAATTTTTGTAGATTGATCTTTCATATATTCTACGTTTCTTGATTTTTGTTGTTAACGCCGCATCCAAACTTTTCCTAATATCATATTTCCATATCCTTAAATAGCTTAATGTAGTGTAGTTAAGAATAAATAAAGTGACTGTACTTTTTATCTTGAATCATTGTGAGAGATTTGAATGTCATAGTTCGCAATTTCAGTAGTGATCGAACAAACTCAAAATGATTAAAAAGCGAATAAGCATCTGTTTATCCTTGTTAGAATCCTTGTCTATTGACAAGACAGCTTATTTAATTAGTATCTAATATTACTTTTCAATCTCGCTCATTCCACACTTTAAATCTGTTAAAAGAGCTTGATATTTTAAACTTAATTTTCATTGAAATGTTTCACTTAAAACTTTTTTTACGGTTTAAATAAAGAAAAAGTATAAAACAGCAACAGCGCAAAAAAGTCGTAAAACAATATAAATTAAGACGATATGAAATCGGAATGAGCGATAAAATTCTTAGAGGTAACCGCAATAATAAAAAACACGATTCCCTACAAAACTATAGCAAACACGTTCACATCGCAGCTTTGGCTTTCGAGCTTCGATAAGCGCATTACGATTCCTTTTACAGCCGTTGAAAAAACAAAGTTATCATGATGTGTGATTTACTCTCTTGTAGGTTCAAGGTTGCGAGCGTGATTTTGAAATATCATAAATCCAATCGGAGAAGCTCAACCGTAGCGCCCATCGTTGTTTTCTCACGAGCGACCGATGCGCGCCTGCACGATATAAAAGCTCATATTCTATGAGCTTTAAGCTTTACTATACAGTGTCTGTTAAAAATACATAAAAAATATTTACTTTTATATATTTTGTAAGTGTTTTGTTTGAGAGTCGTGTTTAGCATCGATCGATGTGATCCTTTGTTATCGGTGTTGACATTGTAAATATTTGCGCCAACACGAGTAATGTCCGATGCATTTATTTAATAGTAAAAATCATGTTTTTTTCGATTTTATTCGATCTATGTATTACTATATATTAAATACATTGTGAAATTTTATTACTTATATTGGAACACAAGAAATGATTTATTATTGTGTTATCACTTTATATGTCATAAAAAAAAAACAATATCTCCCAAAAACATCTGAAAAAGGAGTTAGCCCAATGTTATATTAGTTATGTCCTTATCAATACTGATTGAGAAAAGTACTTCGTAGATTCTCTTCATTTTCTTAACAAATTTTAATACGACTAAGAATATAATAAGTTTAAGCATTTTTGGTTTTTATAAATATTTTTGGAATTATTCTGACGTATCTCAGATGTTATAAAATCTCTAGGGATAGCAGCTTGCTTCTTCTTTTGTTATTTTTAAATAATCTTTTCACGTTTTTTAACCACAACAAAACCGACTTCAAATTTATTTTATAACTAAAGGTTTTTAAAGGATGAGAAATAGAAAAAAAGCTTCATTAACAATATCGGTTGCCTTGATAATGCCAATTACAACTTTTTGACACATGCTATCTGTCATCGATTGTACATTAATGTACAATTTTGGATATATTTTCGAAACCTAAGGGCCAATGACATTTGAAATTAAATGGGACCAACTTGCGAATATCCCCTTTCCAAGAAAAGAAACATTTTTGAAATCAGTCCGGAAAGGACAAAGTTCTGCCTTTACAAACAAAGTCTACATTTGAGATAATTTTTAGAATCTACGTCCAGTAGCACAGTCATATATACAAACTTATATATATATATATA
>DWLR01003616.1:0-13244 GCA_018246295.1 Papilio alexanor hazarajatica
GTCTTGGGTGGGAATCGAACCCACGACCTGCGGCGCGACAGGCAAGTGTCTTGCCACTGCGCCAACCGGTCAGTCATAGATACGATTCATGTCACCCTTATTGAGAGTGCTAAGAATCGTTATCGGTGTTAGAGAGGTAAGACTAAGGTAAACAAACGTACGTAGTAAAACATGCTACAGTGCTGTTTTCTTTTTGATATTTAATTATACATTAATGTAAAAGGTACGACCATCGGTCAAATTTATATTGGACCAAACAGTAGTTGGATTTAAATATGTCAAGAATAATTGAATTATGATTCATAACATATAAGAGCTAATGCTAGAAAATTTATACCAACTCGCATATAAAACTATAGCTAATTTGTTTTCTAATCAATATCGTTTGTCTGCGTGACGTTACTTTAATGAGGTTGCATTTGATGCATAAAATGCACATAAAATGGTGTTAAGGTGTAATTTATTTTAAGAGTTTTTTCTTCTTCGATAATATGTGACGAGTCAAGTGGCCCGATAGCAATTGATTTATGGGCGAGCATTGACTATGAAAAGATTGCTCGGCATTCATGCATTTGGAGATCCATTACAAAAATTTCATAAAATTTCAAAATATATTAAGGCTCGTTGGTTTTCTTTTAAGACAAACGACGATACAGACAGACAAGCGGGTCACCGGATTTTATGTGACCGCCTTTAATCATCAACTCACACGACTATTAATAGTTAAGGATAGCTTGCTAGCTTTTTATAGAGTAGGTATTACAAAGAATAATAATAATAATATAAGGGGAGAAGGCGATGGGAAACGCAATAGTTTAAATATCTTTATTAGACGGGTTTCAGTACTCCTCAGTCTATTTTTTTAAGATTTTTATTAATTGTTCATTCAATTGTGCATTTAATTGTGGTGACACTTTAAGCGTCACAACTTTTTTACTACTTTTTTATTGCTCAACTAAATGTTGTCAGCGGCTTCACGTGACTTAAAAAGATTATGAAAATACGAAATAATACTATTAAAATGTTTAATTGTTATCATAAGGCTGATCGTGGGCTATCGATTGCGCACTCACGCGTCATTAAGTGAAGCACACAATTTTCACTAACATTGGTCAAGACGTTTTTTAATTATAACAGAACATACAGTCAGAAATACATTTTTTATGGTCTATTATTTGCGTGATCACGTGTTTTTGCTATATATCAATTTTCATTAAATTCCGTACAGCCGTTCTAAAGTTAGGTCGTGATGCACGTACAGACAGACATAAAAATGTAATAAAATGGTAGATTTCATGTTAGTGTGACATAAAATGAATATTTATCAAAACATATAAACAAAATTGAAATTACATACAGATTACTCTACAGACTTATAGATTAGTATAGATTACCTAAGGACAACCAAATAAAATATACAGATAATCGAAGACTTTAAATACGTGCAGTGAAAAAGTTGACTATCAGAAAGATGATGTCTAAATTAAGTGTTATATTTATTTATTTCTTTATAAATGTGTATGTGTACAATACCCTGTGTCAATCTGATATTATTAATGGAGAAAGAGAAGTAAAACTGGCAGAAGGCTATCCTTTGGACTCACTTCTCAACTTCACGGAGCTAACTGCTAAATATGGATACCAATCAGAGGAGCACACTGTCATAACAGAAGATGGATATATTTTAACAATCTTTAGAATTATTAGAGGTAAAAAATGTCAAGGACCAAAAAGACACCCGCCAGTGTTGCTGATGCATGGTCTTCTGTTGAGCTCCGACTCTTGGTTGGATTCTGGTCCAGAATCCGGTCTGGCCTATCTCATTTCTGATGCCTGCTACGACCTCTGGGTTGGTAATGTTAGAGGAAACTACTATGGAAAGAGACACGTCACCCTTAACGTAACCGATATTGACTTTTGGCAATTTTCTGTGAACGAAATAGGCCAATATGATGTGCCGGCTACCATTGATTACATTCTGAAGCATACGTCATCGGAGAAATTAAATTACGTTGGATATTCTCAAGGCGCTAGTACGTTTTTTATAATGTGTTCCGAGAGAGAGGGCTACAGCGACAAAGTGGGTGTGCTGATTGGATTGGAACCCGATTCGAGAAACACGTACACGAAATCGATATTTTGCAGATTCTTCGCTGAACTTTATCAGGATTATCAACCTCTCCTAACCGAAATCGGCCTCTACGAAGCGCTGCCGTGGGGCGGCATAGTCCAGCAAATCGCATCCTTCCTTTGCAAGGACTATGTAATTGCGGATACGTTTTGCAGAGGCTTCATGTACATAATAGATTCCCCGCATCCAGATTCTATCGAGACTGAAACTATACGCGTGCTCGTTGGTCACTTTCCCGCCGGGACATCAGTCAAAAATATAGTGTGGTACAGTCAATCCTTGAATGTTGACGAGTTCCAGAATTATGATTATGGGAGCACTGCAAATATGGAACTGTACAATTCGACTAAACCACCGGCGTACAATCTAAGTGCGACGACCACTCCTACGGTGGTCATAAATGGCAGAAACGACTTTCTCACCGTCCTACCTGACGAGGAATGGCTTACAAGTCACCTACCTCATGTCATCGAACATTATATCGTCGAAGATCCCCTATGGAACCATCTCGACGTACCGTATAGTAAGTTAACAAGTAAAAATATTTTACCAAAAATATTACAGTATCTAAGTGAATATAGCGATTTATAATAAATCTATATCTTGATTAATTAAATGAACTAAATATTTTGAAAATTTTTCGTAGTCAATTAAAAGAAATGTTTACTATGCTCACAAAAATTGACAAATTCTTATATCTATTATCTATTAAAATGAAGAAAGTCCAACAGATCTCTTCATTTGGAAAAACATCAACAAAAGAAATCAATATCTTAATATATATAATGTTTATTGCATACTATATTTTTTTAACAATTATGTATCTATTTATCTTCTTTGTAATAATATGATTATTGCATATATATGATGCTTATGATAGTGAGAAATGGCTTTTGTTTCTGTAAATAAATAAATAATGATTAATTTGTTTCTTATTTTTTAATCCTGATACAACTTGACTTTTACTGTTTTAGTTAATATTGCGCCTTTCAAATTTATATGAGCAAATATTCAAAATAATGTATTAGAAATGGCATTATTTTAGTTAATACACAGGTAACTAACATATTATTCACGACCCAAGTGAGTAGACTATCTGATCTTTGGATTACTTCCACTTAATTTTTAATAAGGTAGAAAACTAAAACCAATAACTAACTTGCCCCAGCGCTACCGTGCTTTGCTTCCCACGGCAATTAAGCTACATATGGATGAAGCGGTGGAAGCGATCAATATATGCAACAAACTAGATCAATTATAAAAGCTTTTGGTTAGATAAAAGAAGGTAAGAGGTAAACAAATAGTCACGGAAGAGGTAGGAAGGTACAAGACATTTATAAAAGCGGGAGAAAAACGAGAGTGGAAAGAGAATAGGGCTTCCAGTCATATGGTTTTCTAGCTTAAACGCAGGAGTACAATTATAAGTTATTAAAAAGCACAACAGCTTGCATGTTTATTAACATTTATAACATCGATATATAATGTTAGCTACGACGCTCGGGGTAAGAATACTAGTTTGATAATAACATCCTTCTCAAAATCTATCAAGTCGTATGCGTCACAACAGAAAAGAAGGTCATAGAAATATCCATAGATACATACATACACAATAACTAAAAACATTACTAATTAAGAAGATAAGAAGATGAGAGAGAGGTGTCCATATCATTTATTGACATATTACATTTGCTGCTTCCACGTACATCAGCTCAATTTCGGACCTCTTCTCTGCAGTCTTTATTTATAATATTTTTGTACTACGAATATAACAAAAAAATTAAACAACATAGACATCATATCAATCAATTGCCTGCGATAAAAATAGCAAAGGGACAGACAAATAACAAATGATCTTTGATTAAATATATAAAATGTTTTTGTTGTAAACATAAAAGTAGGTATGATAACTGGTTAAAACCTAATATTAACATTGTTCCATACCGTGAAATTTTATGTACGATGTAACAAAAAACGTTATCTTGTTTCCTATGACGGGTATATATTTAAGGTATATCTTTTTATGTGTATGTATTATGCTATATTATATCTATATATTTTTAAATATCTTTTTATATTATATTTTATTTAGATAAAACAAAAAGGAAAAATTAATATAATTATTAAACGATCCTTCCAAGGTTCCACAAAAAGTGGTTGTCTTCCGAAATCGGTTACTTGCCATCGAGTAGGGAAATTATATTATTAACCCTGTATAATTTTGGGTTAAAATAACTTTTGTGAAACATTGAGAAAAAAAAGCTGTCACGTCTTTTCTAAACTTTTTTTTAAGTATATAAAATGAAAATTAAATTCTTTGTGCGCGTATCACAGAAAAACAAACGAACGTATCGATATGAGACAATGACCAATCGACGTGGGGTCGTTCGTGGATGGTGGTTATATGCTATTTTTATTCCGTTAATTCCTCATTTTTGAGGATAAGAAAATGTACAAATACTTCATTTACACTATCGGTTGCCATGGTTATGTTATAACAGCAACTTTGATTTTTGACGCGTATTATTCAATATCGATTAAAATTACAAACATTTTTCAACGACGAAAATAAGATAAACGACGAAAAGAAGAACTCGTGCGAAGCCGCGGACCACAGCTAGCGAATACGAAAGATGCTAACGTGCGATTGTCTGTCTGTTGTTGCCTTCACCCCTTAACTAAGGCGATCATTGTGAAGTTTTACACATACATTGTCGAAGGCAGAGAAATGGATATTGGAAATTCCGAAACCACGAGTAAACTGTTGTGGACGTATAAAAAAATAAGATCTTCATTTACATTTTCTTAAGCATTGGGCACCCTTCTATTCTTATATTGAAGGTACAGGTGTTTAATTAATTCGAATAATAAAAATATAGCACGTTGCGATGTAGCCAGTGTTTATTACATAACGGTGAAACGAGATCAAGTTCAACGACGCGACACTAGTGTATCTACGCGAGTTCAAAGTCGTGTAATGACTACATTCAATAACGTAATTATTGTACATACATAAAAGAGTATGTAACGAAACTATTAAAGGATAATAGCAAAAGTGAAGCTGTTACTGCTTTACAATTTATTTAAAAGAAAGAAGGTGATAAGTAACTAACACTAACCTAAGTTGAACATCGAAAAAATGCGTTAAATAGATTTTTTTGCCGAACTTTCTTATAAAGCCAAGTGGGCAAGTGTTAACTGCACTTCGCAATTATTAACATATATTACATATTTCATTATTAATATATATTAGATATTTAGTTATTAACATATATTAGATATTTAATTATTAACATTTATATACTCTATTATAAAAAAACGAATAAGATACCAAATGCCATTGTTCAGAATTAAGAACAAGAATCAAACAGGTCTGTATTAACGTCATAAAAGAATAAAATAATGCTTTGAACTGGTATTTAAAATAGTGATGTACCGATGTAATATCGTAAGATGTCATTTACCACAGATTTTTAGTAACCGATCCTATAATTAAAAGAAGTGAGAAGTGAAGTGAAGCCTTAGTTAGTAAACCTCATCTCCATAGACCCCATACTAGTGTATTTGTAAATAGCAACCAGACGTATTTTCGCAAAAAATAAATATTGTCTAGGTTACTCTAATTAAGTAGCTTACAAGCATTTCCCACTGTGTTCAGTAGGCATCATTGAGAAATGGACTGCTACAGGCTGATGATGATTACGATACCAATTTATCATATTTTGCATTAAAATTGCATTAAAATTGATAGGATCACCATCAGTCACTTTTGAAATTTAATAGACTTAGCGAAAAGTTACAGGTCCTCGTAGCGTATGTAGGCCTCCGACAAGATGGGCCGACGATCTGGTCAAGGTTGCGAGAGTGCACTGGATGAGGGCGGCGGAAGAGATCTTTGAGGCGATCGTTTGAGGAGGCTTACTCCAGTGGACCATAGGCTGAGATGTTGACGATGAAAAGTTTATATATATTTGCTTCCGCTATAACTAAGATGTTACAGCTAAAATTTAATACGATACACACGTTACCTTGGTTTTTAAAAATATAGTTCGATATATGACAAAGCATAACATAATAGAAAACATATTAACAGATAAGCAATGCATTTACTAAAATTAAATATAATGTTAATAAAATTTATGAAATATAATTTACATCCCTATACCATTATGTTTTTCTGTTTATTTATTTTTTCAAGTAAATATTTTAATCGACGCCGCGCGTATCGTAGGTTAACATATACAGACATCCCGATACATTGTCTACTACGTTTGGATAAATTGAATAAACTTTCTCGACGTGTAATCCTAATAAAGTAGTTGGAGGCGGTGACAATTAAAGCCTTGTGAAACCACAACTCACTGCATGATATTGGGAAAACGTGACGTTTGAACCCATGTATCCTCATAAACTCGTTGTGGAGATAATTAAATGGTAACACACATTGCTTTGGTATACATCGGCCTCGAATCAAATTCAACAATGGACATAACTATATGAAACGAATGTTTCATTACAATAATTTACTGATCCACAAAGCCTTTTTAAGCCTTTTTAAGGCGTAAGGTGTTATTTTCATGTTTTACACAACACAAATGGTTAGAAATTGAAGAATGCTTATTAACATGATATAAGAGTGTCAGCATGACGATATTATTACAGACAAATTACATGAAAACACATATTTAGTTATTTTTACGCCCACGATGTATTGGCGATAAATGTGACGTTTGGTTTCAAATGTCTCCTCTTTGTACAATTCATGATTCGATACATAAGCTTTAGCGATAGTATTTATCAAATTGAATTATCAAAATGTATTGTCTCAGTGAACAGGCCAGCGTCTAATCTCTCTCTAACTACTAAAAAAATAAGTGTAAAAACGAGCCACGCATCAACAATACCAATCTTCTAAATCAAATAACAACCTCCTGACGATAAGATGTAATTCGGTGACAGAAATAAATATTCTCAGCAATTGGATTAAGAAAATGATCAAGAAACTTTTATTTAATTAAAATTTACCATCTAGGTCACACTCAGAAAACATGTTTTAAAGTAACGCTTAAATTTCCTCATTATTATTTTACGAACAAACTTAAGAACACAGTCGGTATTATATATATAGATATCCGATATTTTAGGCGAGCGTCGGTTTCCCTGTCAGTCGATAATATGGCGTCCAAAGTCAACGTCACGCTGAGCGCGTTGCTCGCCCTGTTTGTAGTGTCACTCGCACACGTTCTGCGGTTGCCCGCGCTGCTCATCAACAACGACACCAAGCGCTCGCTGGGCTACCCGAGAGACTCCCTGCTCAACTTCACTGAGCTCAGCGCAAGGTATGGCTACCCGGCCGAGGAGCACAGGGTTGTCACCGATGACGGATACATTTTGACCATCTTTCGAATGGCCAGAGGAAGACATCGCGGCGGCACCAAGCGGCCCCCAGTGATACTGATGCATGGGCTGCTGCAGAGTGCCGACGCGTGGCTGGACGCGGGCCCGGGCGCCGGTCTGGCGTACCTCATAGCCGACGCTGGCTACGATCTCTGGGTCGGCAACGCGCGCGGCAACTACTACTCCCGCAGCCATATCCGCCTCGACCCTAACACTGATCCTGACTTCTGGAAATTCTCAGTGGATGAAATAGGACTGTACGATGTACCAGCCACCATTGATTACGTGTTAAAATACACCAATACAGATAAAATGAATTATATTGGATTTTCTCAAGGAGCCGGAACATACTTCATAATGTGTTCCGAAAGACCGGAGTATTGTAACAAAGCAAGAGTTCTGATAACTCTTGCGCCGGCTGCTCGACAAACAAACACTAAATCGGTGCCCTATAGAGCTCTAGCTCAGAGCATTAATAATCTGCAAGATGTTTTAACAGCGTCCGGTATCCAGGAAGTGTTCTCTAAAGGTGCGTTCAGTCAAGAGTTCCTCGCGTTTCTGTGTCACTTCAATTGGATTTCTGAATTGGTTTGCGGCACCGGTGAATCGTTATTCGACTCGTTCCACCCAGGATCGATCAGTAATAAAACACTACGAGTACTATTCGGACATTTCCCTGCTGGAACTTCCGTACACAACATGGCCCGGTACGGCCAAAGCATGCAGAGTGAAAGATTCGAGAAGTTTGACTATGGTAAGTTAAAGAATATCGAATTGTATGGCAGCAGCCGACCTCCTGAATACAACTTGAGTGCTGTGACCGTCCCTGTGACAGTTTTGTACGGGGAAAGTGATCATTTGGTTGACATAAAGGATATCGCTTGGTTGTTGGGCCGGTTGCCCAACGTGGTGGATGCGATAAAAGTAAGCAATCCTCTCTGGAATCACTTGGATGTGACATACAGTAGTTTAACCAAAGAAACGATTTTTCCTAAGATAAGTGACTATTTGCTGCAATATAGTGATGACTGGCAGCTATAGAACACTACTGTCAAATATCTTTAAGTGAATGAATTAATGTAAATGGGATATTATGGATTCAATCGAAAATATCTTTGTACATTGTATACATTACAATCGGAAATATATTTACGTTTATCAAATATTTGTGCTGAGTTCTACTTGGAATATTTATTATTAAACTGCTTTTCTGAGATACAGTATTAAGGTTTTAAATAAATAATATACTAATATTACAGAATAAAGTAGTGCATTTCAAATATTAGAACTTTTAAAAACTGTCTTAACGTTACGATGCGTTACTCACGTCTATGATAAGAAGATGTGGAATGTTATAAAAGAAGTAAACACAATAAATATTTGCCCCCTTATAGGACCCATAAGGACCCCAGAGGAATTCTCCACTTAGGGTGATGTTAAAGAAAATTGCAACTAAGAGAAGGAGACACAGAAACCTTTGTGGTTTGTAGTTGGTGGTTATTTGTATAAGACACCATACTAATCAAACTTATTTAGCTTCTTCCACATTCCAACGTTGGTCTTTAATGTTAAAACAAAAGTGTAATAAATTAATACGTATGAAAAAAGCTTTGTAATCGAAATGTTTGGTTTAAGTTATTACGATAAGTAGGAAGGTTGTAGAACAAGTTCAGAGCGAGGTCGGGTTCAAGGTCCGCCACTCAGAGCAACTTGTTTACTTACAGACGTGTTATGTAACACTTCCGATCATAATGTTAAACTATCACTGCTGTATTCGGCAAAACATCAAGTATTTTGGAAGATATAGATAAGGATATAGCACTTTCGTATGCTTACTAGCAATTGGAGTACGAAAATTGTAACCACGCAACATTACGCAAATACATTGATATGCGATGAAGGATTACATATACTTCACTAGCGCACTCCCAAACCTCAACAAGTGCAAGCGGAGTAGATACATAGATAAATATTGAGCAACGATAGATATAATTAATAACATAATTCAAACGATCACAGCCCTTCTATATTTTTATACAAAATATAATATTCCATATAATATTATTCGAAATGTATAATAAAATATGGTCATGTCCTTCAGAATTGGTCTATAATAATTAAGGATGTTGTTAGATGATTAATAAAATGTTGTTATATATCATGAATGCTAAGATATAAATGTTAGAAATATTAAAATACCAGAAAACGGAATTTCAAAAAATTATTAAAAGAAGAATTCTACAAAGTTATACTGTCAGTCTTGATATTTAAAGTAATATGTAAAAATTATTGTACAATTATACAATTATTCGTACGTCTTCCGCGTTTTATTGTTTTTCATATATTAAGTATTTATTTAACAAATGCTAGTGAAAATGTAGATTGTATACAAAAAGTTTATTTGTTGGTATATTAAGGCGAACGTTTTATTCATGCTGATTAATCCCGAAGAGGGTTAGCATCAGGCAGGGGGGCAGCGGTAAAAACTATAGTCAAAGCCAGTCAGTCAGTAAAGACTAGGGTAGAGTCCAGGAGATAACGGAGAGTAGTACATACTGTGCCGACATTTCGTAGGTAGGAAAAGGGCAGGGAGATGATGTTGATTCAAAAAAATAAACATTTATTTGCTTATAATGGGTACGATGTGGTATACATTACATACCCGAAATACAAATGTCTATTTCCGAAGAAAGTTTTGAGGAAATCGCGCGGTTGTTTTCCATGGGAAGGTCGTTAATGAATAATTAATGAACGCAATTATTACTATGTCACAAAAAGCGGAAGTTTATTTATTAACTTGAAAATTATCAACCTTCGTTAAGGTCTGCCCTTATATAGAATACTAAGGATTTACGTAAACAATAAAATTATAAATTTTCATTAAGTTATTTTTATCAAGCTTGATGGACACAAGCTTGAAACAAGTGATTATTGTTTTGTAATGACCCCCTGATGTTATCAAAATCTGTGATAATATAATGAAACTCTCATTAACTTTATAAATGCATAATATTGGTATTAACGACTTGCATTGATTGCTACAAACTTGAACTTATCCCGCGACTCTGAACTTGAAGCGTCTTAAACATCTCGATGATGTCACGTGTCCTTTCTAAGTTATTTTCCTTATTGATACTTTTATGATAATTGACCATTTATAACCATTTAATAATATTGGCGAGTCATATTTAAAAGATATCAATTTATAAATGAATATTAGTTTTATCTTTTCTTAAATGTTTTATAGTGACAATAACTTTGACCTCGTTCGCTAGAGGTTTCAGTACTTTTTATCAATTCACAAAAGTTTACTTTCGAGTTAGGCTTGTTTTTGGTGAATGGAGGTTCTTTACCGGCCACGTTTGGAACAACACGTTTAATCTAATATTAGCTTCAAGTGTCTTTGTTTTCTATTTGTTGGCTTATAGTATCCTTACATAGTAAAGGACACTTCTTTAATACCTTCCTAAAAGCCTCAGACACTTTCATATTACACAACCCCATTACAATGCAAAGAAACATAAAAAGTACCAGGAAAAAGTAAAATCATTTTTAAATAGAAAACAAAAAATGTTTTGTCAATATTTACTAAATTTAAGTAAAAACTCATTTATTATAGGGAATATTTTATCTTTTGTCATATGGCTGTAAGTTACATCGAGGTGATTCCACAAGGGATCACTCACTTTTACCGCATCTACTACATTAGGCAGCCTGTCCAACAGCCAAGTAACATCTTTTTCATCAACCAAGTGGTCGTTCTCGCCGTACAGAGCAATAACTGGCGTAGTCACAGCACTTAGATTGTAGGAAGGCGGTTCATAACTGCCGTATAATTTGTAATTTTTGTATCTCCCATAATCGTACTTTTGGAATCTCTCACTCAGCATACTCTGTCCGTATCGAGCCATATTGCGAGTCGATGTACCGGCTGGAAAATGACCGAAGAGTACTTTCAAAGTCTCTTTTTCTATCGATCCTGGATGAAATGAATCAAACATCGCTTCAGCGGTACCACAGACTAATTCAGAAATCCTATTGAAGTGACACAGAAACGCGAGAAACTCTTGACTTAGCGCACCTTTAGAGAACACTTCCTGCACACCCCATAAGTTTAATACACTTTCCATATAATTAATGGTCTTCGCTAACGCCTTATAAGGTAAAGATTTAGTATTTGTCTGTCGGGCAGCCGGAGCTAAAGCAACAAGAATCCCCACTTTGTTGCAATACTCCGGTCTTTCAGAACACATAATGAAGTATGTTCCGGCTCCTTGCGAAAATCCAACATAATTCACTTTATCCGCTTCGGTGTACTTAAATACATAATCAATGGTGGCTGGTACATCGTATAGTCCTATTTCGTCCACCGAGAACGTCCAGAAGTCAGGATCCGTGTCGGGGTCGAGCCGGATGTGGTTGCGGGAGTAGTAGTTGCCGCGCACGTTGCCGACCCAGAGGTCGTAACCGGCGTCCGCTATAAGATACGCCAGACCGGCGTTCGGGCCCGCGTCCAACCACGCGTCGGCGCTCTGTAGCAGTCCATGCATCAATATCACTGGGGGCCGCTTGGTTTCACTGTGATATCTGACTCTGGGCATTCGGAAGATGGTCAAGATGTATCCATCATCGGTGACGACCCTGTGCTCCTCGGCCGGGTAGCCATACCTTGCGCTGAGCTCGGTGAAGTTGAGCAGGGAGTCTCTCGGGTAGCCCAGCGAGCGCTTGGTGTCGTTGTTGATGAGCAGCGCGGGCAGCCGCAGGAGGTGAGCGAGTGACACTATGAGCAGGGCGAGCAGCGCGCTCAGCGTGACGTTGACTCTGGACGCCATGTTATAGACTGACGGTAGAACCGGCACTGCGACTGTTCGCAGTTCCGAACGCTATTACATAAACTTCGATTGCGTTTGTTTGTCCGTGCGTAACGTAATATTTTCACGCGATATTGGGATTTCTAGTGAAATCTTCAAAACATTAACAGGTTGAAGGTCCTACAAATACACTAATGGAAATAATAAACTTTAAACTTGCCTGTCATGGTAGGCTATAACATCTTAACGAGTGAAATGTATAAAGATGAATTTGCTATAGCATTATTCATTGTTAAGCAATTTATTTACGAACATTGACTAAAGGTAAAATTAAATAGCCGGTCTTGATTAGATGTAACTTTTTTTTTAATTACAAGTGCATGATTACATCACTGTTACATTGGAGACACTCAGTGAAAAGATAACAGCGATTATTATCTCTGTCTACATTGATCGACTCAAAAGGCGTGAAGGTTTGTACCTATATGAGTAATAATGACTGACTTAAACTGCTATTGTCCAATTTAATTGCATTTACTACGCAATCTATCTGCCGTATCATTGCATTTAACAATACGTAACCTTGATTTGGAATGTGAAATTATTTCTTACGTGCACATAGTCACATTTTTGTATTATATTTGCTACTACAACTATAAAAAACTAATTGACAATTTCAATAGAGGCCGTAGCAGGTAACGATAAAGTAAGGATACAGGTAAATTTCCACATGATAGGGTAGACAAATGTATTTTGTATTTGTCGTCACTAAAAGTACCCATTACATAGAATTCGAAATACATTGTTTCAGAGAAATTTGTTAGAATGTGTAATTTGTTTGATTTAGTTATGAAAATCATTAGCAGATCAGATCAGAGAAACACACATTGCAACGACTATGCTCCTCT
>DWLR01003617.1:0-13241 GCA_018246295.1 Papilio alexanor hazarajatica
CTTTATAACCAGTTACCTTGTTTCCATAGCACAAGTTCTGCTTAGTTTGGGATCAGATGGCCGCGTGTGAAATAAAAACTAGATAGCCTGGATTCTTTAGTCACATAATGGAGATATGGCACAATGATTATATCATTGAAACATATATTCACATTTATGAGTTTGGCGTGGTAATGGTCACATTTTTTACAGTGCAAACGTCGAAACGAATCTTCACAACAGCAATCTGTTAAAAGATTTTGTACTGAGGGCATCATGTCGTCCGTATGCAGCATAGATTGCAAACCTAACACATCAAATCCAAACGTAATCGCTCAGAAGGTGCAGGGATCTCCGGAACTCAAACAGTGGCTTCATAGGTGAGAATGGATAAAATCTAAAACTCCTTAGTATTTATGACAATAAGTGTTATTTTTTCTGAATGTAACCTTACCATCATTCAAACGTCTCCCTTGTAAACTGTCATATAAATTAGTCCTCTGTAAATTAGCGTTTTGCTAATTCTCTATTTGTAATGCATATGATTATGTATTGGTTTAATATGTTATCTCTTTCTAACTGGATATAAAAATATTATACAATGAAAAATGTCATATTTTATTGTAATTCAAGTTTAAATATTAAAATGAAACTTAACTAGATGGGATACCCTCTCTGGGAAAGACTAAATAGCCCAGGTTTAGGGAAAATTTAAAGAAGTCAGTGTATTATTTGGGCCTTCATTATATAACTATTATTGTTGTGTGTTTTTCAGTGTTGCGGATGTCCATAGCATCGGTTATCGCTTATCATTGGGCGATCTTTTGCTTGTTTACCCCCTTATCACATAGAAAACAATGACGTGTGGTATTATCAATTAACACTTGATGCTAATTTCAGATTCCAAACTTGGTCCACAAAAGAGAAGACTCTGGCGATTGACGCTTTAGTTAACCACTGTGCTGCAAGTGACGTCCGCTACATGATGAAGGCAATCGAACCGTTGTTCCAGCGTGATTTTATCTCTCTGCTGCCAAAAGAGCTTGCCCTCACCGTGCTGGCCTACCTGTCGCCAAGAGACCTTCTTATGGCCGCCCAGACTTGCCGTTATTGGAGGTCAGTCAAAATGTAGTACTTTATATTTGAAACAAATACATTGCATTCAGTGCTTTATAAATTTATTATGCGATATTTATGCATCGGTTGTCAACTTGGACGATTCAACTAGCAGTTGAGAATTTTATAATATTAAAAAAAAATCTAAACTATAACCATAACTTATGAAAATATGTATATTACAAGCACAATAAGTTGTATGTTGTTGCTGTATGTCACTTAACACAGAAGGATCTATATTGTATATGGTGGCGGGCTATAGAAAACAATACTTTCTTAGAATTTTAGAAGTTTTAGATTTTGTGACACTAATAAAAGTCTATATTTGTAATATCTTAATAAAAACACTCATGTTACTGCTTTGAAAGCAATTCGCGAAATCACCACCACCACTCTTGTTCCATTGTGTATCTGTAATCTGTAAAATTTCTTTTCTATTTCGAGTTCGCCAAATTAAACATATTTTAATTTCTATACAAAAAATAATTTATAAATTAGTTTTCGGCATCATTTACATCTTCAAAAATAAACTATGTTCAATACACAATATAAGAGAGCTAGCCAAATGTTTTGTTACTTATATTTTTCATTTTTACAAATATAATACAAGTATTTTTTTCTTGTTTGAAAAGATCATAAAATCAGTATCTCGATGCTATTATATCAACTGGGCATAAAGTATAGAGTTAACAATGTTAAGTGTTTGGAATGGGGCATTAGTTGTTCAACACTCTAGAATTTGAATAACTGATTTGGACTTGACGGTTGTGTTAAGAAAGAGGCGTATTTTTATTCTCCTCTATGGCATAGCAACCAGCTCTATTATTTCCATAGATTTTGTTTTTTAAATCACATAATTTAAATCATTCATCTTACGTTAACCTCAAAACCAGGCTGAATAAATAAATAATAAATGAATAAATAATACGACTAGAACGTCACATGTTTTTAAGATGCAGAACTTTTCCGTTTCCTACTCGAATATAAAACAAATACGTGCGACAGTCATATATTTTTATGACCTTATATTTTTTATGACCTTGCCTAAAAAGAGAACCCACAGTTAATATAAAATAATTTGTTGAATTATTTTATATTAACTGTGTGTATTATTTAATTGTGCTATAATGTTTCACCTATTAACCTTAAACGTTAATAGCTTAAGAATATCGACGAAACTTTAGGATTTTATATTTAGAAAAGGTACTGAGTAAAGTAACTTTGCAGATTTCTGGCTGACGACAACCTTCTTTGGAAAGAGAAATGTCGTCGCGCAGGTATAATCGAACTAAAGAAGACACCACGTAATATGGAGGGGTTCGAGAGCCCTTGGAAAGCGACCTATATGAGTCAAAAAATTATCGAAAACAACTGGATGCATAAGTCAGTCAAGAACCCAATATTATTGCGAGGGCACGACGATCACGTTATAACCTGCCTACAGTTCCAAGGGAATCGTATCCTCAGCGGAAGTGACGATACTACTTTGAAATTGTGGTCGGCCAGTTCTGGAAAGGTACGTAAACGCAATCTTAAAATAAAGCCGGTGCTGTTCCCCATTTACAATGGCCCGAAACAATAATATGACTGACACAAGTGAGAAGTTTCTATCCCTTTTATGCTAGTTATTATTTTAGGTGTGCATTAATAATGCATGTGCCGTATTTGTTTGATATTTAGATTTCTTTATGAACGTTATAAGATTGATTTGCTTGTTGTTTGATGATAAATAATGTTATTCCTTGTAATAAAAGTCATTTAGCCATTCAGTGAACATAATTCTATGCTAGGCTTTCAACAACTGCCTAAAAGTCATGTCTTTTTAAACCGATCTGAATCTTCCATTTCTATTAGATGATTTTTGTTATTCATATAAGGCGAAGCGAATTAATTGTAATTATAAAAAGTGTTTTTACGGTATTTTAGCGCATTATTGTTCACTTAGTTATGTAACAAATCTTACTCTAACCCAACCAGTAGTCCGAAACATCCGCATTTCTCTGTCATACTTCACTTAGCTATGTAATGAGCCTTATATGTGATCAACTGTGTGATCTCAATAACAAAACATTCGCATAAAATGACTATGTTTTTATTTAATTCAGTTGATTAAAGTGTAGGTTGTATATCATGGAGAATGTATCCACCCAAATTATTTACTTACCTACGTAATGCACACATTAGTACGCTTAGATAAATCATTAAATTAAAAACCTGTCATTAAAATAGATTAGTGAATTTATTTGACTTGATTTACTTAACACATATAGTGCCGCGTCAGCCACACGTGGCTGACACTTTTCATACCAATTTAGCCTTGTCAGCCATATGTGGCGGACACCGTTTTTTATTTATTTACTTTATTATTATAATATATAAAATGTAACAAAAACATTGTAATTAGACTTTGCTTAGATCCCGTGAACAAATTTAAAACAAAAAAAATTACAGTTAGGTCATTTGTTAGTATGACATTATATGTGTTAAACAAGATAATTATTTTGTATTAGAAACTTCTCTTGCTTAACTAAATGTATATCTCTAAATTGTTAAAATGTAATTCAAAACAAACATACGTATTTCAGTTGAATTAATCAAAGTATTAGTTGCTTAACTATTTGGTAAGCCTTTGTTTTTGCTTATTGATTTTATTTATCATAACTATCGCTGTAAAATTATTTTTCTCTTTTTTATTGGTTATTTAGTGAGCTTACTTCAAAACTAACATGAATGTATCTCTTTTTGTATGTACCTTCAATAATTGCAATGCATTACCTGTATATTTAGTGAACTTTAAACTTAACTATATCATAATTGTCATACCATCTGAGTGTCATTTTAAATTCTTTTCTTTATCTATTATTTGAACTACTTGTATAAGTCAGGTTATGCTTAGTTTACATAAGGCATGCTTAACCAAATGACCAAATAAAAATTTATCACGAATATGGAAATCGATTTCAGTTCTTTATTCAATCTAGGAACTTGTGAAACTTTGTTCAACTGCCAAATGCCAAATTTGCCATTGATGTTAGATCTCCTTTTTACTTTAGTTTATTAATTAGTTTTAAGCAATTATTTGGTTAGTTAATTGGTAAGCTTTATGCCTATAAAAAATTCTTTATGCTTTATGTATCCTCCATTCCTCCTAAACAATAAAATGTATTCATTAAAAAAGCAAGAAATAATTGAGGTCACGGTAGAATCTGATTAAAGTGAGGATTTATAGACTGCAGATTTTTTTGTGTTTTATTACTGATCTAACTTTGTTTAGGTATTAACTTTAGTGTTTTTTGGTAGTTTGTAGCTTTTTTATTTTTTATTTTGTATCTTTAATGACTTTTAAGCAATATAGTTGATTTCACTAAGAAAGCAAAAGTTGATTGAAGTTACGACAAAGCCATACTAAAGTGAGAGTTTATTATAGACTGCAGATTTTTTATGTTTCGTTACTAATTAAATTTTGTTTAGGTCTTAATTTTGTTACTTTTTAGTAGTTTTTTATTTTTTCATTTTGTGTCTTTAATTAGCAATATAGTGTTTTAATTAAGAAAGCAAAAAATAATTCAAGTTACCATAGATCCAGACTAAAGAGAGGTTTTATAGACTGCAGATTTTCTGTCTTGTTACTCTTCAAACTATGCTTAAATAATTGTCTTAATTTAAATGAAGTAATAAAATTAAAGGTCTTAATTTTGTTACTTTTTGGTAGTTTGTAATTTTTTTTTTCATTGTGTATCTTTAATTAGCAATAATAGTGTTTTCATTAACAAACCAAAAATTATTGAAGTTACGGCTGACCCAGATTAAATTGAGATTTATACTATCTATAACTGCAGATTTTTTTATGTTTTGTTACTCTTCAAATTTTGTTTAGGCACAAATTTTATTATTTTAGCAACTTTGTATTTTTTTTTTAATTTTGTATCTTTATTTACTTTGAATCAATATAGTGTTTTCCTTACGAAATCAAGAAATAATTGGAGTTACGTGCAGAACCAGACCAAAGTGAGGTATTGTAGTCTGCAGATTTCTTATGCTTTGTTACTGATTAAACTTTGTTCCTTTTAGTAAGTATTACTTTTATTGTTTGTTTCGGTAGTTTATAATTCTTTGCATTTTGATATTTTGTAATTTTTGCATTTTGATAGTTTGTAATCATTAAAAGAAATAAAAATTAATAAATGCATATATTTTTTTACTACATTTCGAAAATGCACCTACTTTTAAGAGTTTATTTTAATTCATCCGAATGGTTTACGTTACATAAAGCCCACTGTATCATAAATCATCTGGATAAAAGACCAATGGTTCATCTGGATAAAAAACCAATGGTTCGCTTTAATATTTTTTAATACATATCTTTTTGACACGTCATAAATTTACTAATATACGTAAATTAGTTTTCGTCACTGACAATTCCGTGGTAAGGTCAATGCGGAATATGTACCAAAGAACTTAGAATGTTAAGTACAATACATATTTGGCTTGATCCTGAAACAGCTCATCGTGCGGTAGACAGACTCGTGTGAAGCAAAAAACTACAGGCTGATAGATTTGGATTGGATTAGACACACCATTGTGGTGAAAAAAAAACGACCTTTATTTTTTGGACGTATATTTGGTTCATTCCAATTGTTATTGATTCCATTGCTACTTTAATGCTAAATATATCGTTTATCCGTGGCACTGTTTTAAAATCAATTATTCAGAAACAATGTTGCAGTGGGATTTTGCGTATGAATTGATTCATTGTTTGATTTTTTTTTGCATTTATTGTCTAGGGATATATTAGCTACCGATTGTGAATAACGTCACATTATAAGCGGAGACTATAACTATAAACTGTCAAAGTCAAATTGTAACCTGACTAGAGTTATTAAAGATATAGTTAAAATAGGAAACAATCATAGAGTCGTTTCCTATTTTAACTATTCCTCCTATTTTAACTATAACGTTCGAGAGAGTCGTACCAAAGGGAAAATAAATTTGTTGATGATACGTTAAATTATTAATAAATCGTGTAGTTAACTAACGTTCGGTAAAACATGTCATGTACCTTATGAACCAATTTATTTTTTTATACAGTTAGATAAAAAATAAATCTTAAAAAAAATGTTAAAAACGTAAATAATCACTAACACCCATGCTTGTTAGATAATAGATTTCCATTTGGCACGGTGTGGCGGCATACTTACTACTCATGCTTCTTACAAAACGACCAACCAGCATGTCGGCGGTCATGGTCGTCGGTTAACATGACACCTATCCCGTTACACACTTTCCCAAATATATTTGACTTGTCATTGTTTCTTCATTCATACCTTCAACATCCATAAACGTTTAAGCTTAGTTGAAATGGTTACCAGAAATGTTAGTAAATTATTTCAATAAAAATCTACTAATTTTTACTTTAAAACAAACTGCCATGGAAGAACGAAGACGCTGTGATTGTAATAAAAAAAACCTTTCTCGATTTTAATCTCGATAGTCTTTAAGCTATACGGTTGTGGTTTTTATTCACATTATCATCATTAATTAATTGTATTGAAAAGAAAAATTTGTTCTATTTCTAAAATTTAAATCAAGCACACGTTCATAACTAAATAAAATAAAAGATAACTGAGGTTTCGATCACGAGAGCGCACGTAGCGCGTGTCAGATTACACTGCCTTCATAGAAAGGTGTTAAGTTACCATTTCCGTTGATAACGTTTAATTGCAATTCTTTTATTAAATTCAGCGAATTGACCATAAATATGTTTATAGTTACTGTACTGTAAACATATTTGGTTGGTCATTAACTAAAACTGCTCATTGATAGCCACGTGAAAACATTTTTAAACCATTTTCTTTAGAATATGAAATACTAGTCAGTTATTGTTCCTTGGTTTTGATGTTTCACAGTCGTTAGGCGTTAGAAGATTACTACATTTTGAATAAAACTTTATTCGAACTTTTAATACGCAAGAGGTCTTGGAATACTTACTATATCGTCACTGTGGGAGATTGATTTTAATGGTATAACCTATACTCTAAATACAGATTGATAGAATCAAATTAAGTCACCAAAAGCTATCTTACCAAAATAATTAAGATGATTGATGCCAACTGACAAATCGAAACAACACTTCCACGATTGACATATCTATAAGCCCATCCATCCTAATTATCCAAGCCTAGTCGAGACCTTGAACTAGTGTCTAATTTGATTAAAATGCAAATGTGTAGAAGTAAATTCTATTGAAAAATTAATTTTATGTGGATTCTTGAGTTTTCTAATATACAGCATATACAATTATTACTACAATAAATACATTGTCCACAAAATATGAGTTCAATTTCAATCATGACAGATTTGTTTTTGATGGTCCGTTTTTGACGAAGACAACTTTTGACCTCTGTAAGAATAGCATTGTGTTATTTTTTTTTGTTTATTTTAGTTTGTATTATAGAATATATTATATTTTTTAAACAATCATGTTGTCGAGGTGAAGGTTTAATTGTAAAATTATTTTATATGAGTGTTAGAATTTTGTAACTGCTTTGGCGAGTTAATAAATGTTTTTTTGTTTGTTACAACAATATAGGACAAGAAGTGTATAATGTTTGTTATAAATTAAAATTATTATGTGAGTTGTATTAACTAATACATATAAAATTACGGAGGTAATGAATTATAGTTCAACATTTCCAAATATAACAAAAATTAGAGGTTATGTAAATAACTAGTAGTCAACTGTTTTACCTTTTGCGTGAACAGAAATCTGCACTAGATAAATTTATATTGATTACATAATTGATATTGTAATTCTAGTAATGCTAAAAATAGTTGTTATAAAGCTTGTTGACAGAATGAACTGGTTTTGTGGTATGGATGACTAATTTTGAGAGATGAATTTTGATTCTTTTTTCTAAATTTAATTGTCGCTCAACCATCAAATAATTTTAATTTTCTCAATGATAAGGTCTTTTATTATAAGTATAGCTAGAAATGTAAACATTTTATCTGCTTTGCGGGTCACAGCTATTTTTAATATCAACGTGCAACAAGGAATCTGTCGATTTTACTATTATTATGTTCACTCTAGGTGTAGGCCTTTTAAGGCACTACTTACTGTTGCCAGGACTTGCTATCCACACACATGCTCATTGCTATTTTTCTTGCCACTCTCAACAATATTGACTATTTAATGTAGTTAGTGTTTGTCATCTTTGAATCAACAGAAATACAATGCGAATCTTAAAATCAAACTCTGATTTCCAGTGTCTCCACACCCTGGTGGGTCATACCGGCGGTGTTTGGTCGTCACAGATGGTGGGTGATTTGGTTATCAGTGGCTCTACTGATCGCACACTGCGCGTTTGGAACGCTAACACCGGTCAATGCCTTAAAGTTCTTGCGGGTCACACTTCAACTGTGCGGTGCATGCATCTGTATCAGAACAGGTATTCTGCTATGCATTGTTTAAACACCTTCATATAGGAACACGGCAGACGTTGTTTTAAAATTTTAGTGAACTGATTGGCGAGACAAATTATTAAAACTTCTCGACAGTCAGTCAAACAATTTTGAAGATTATTAAAGGTGTATAAAGCGACTATAATTTGTACTTTTAAGTAATTTATTTTATTCTTATAGCTAAGAGCTGGCGTTTTGAATATGTAAATGATTAATAACTTATCTCAAAATTAGACGATTAAAAAGAAAACCAAAAAAATGTCAATGTGTTATTGATAATTTACGAAACCTTTTGTTTTAGACTTTTATAAAACACGTTAATTACATAAAAATTATCTACGATTGAGGTTATACATAGAAAAAAATCCGTTGATATCAAATCGGTTCTGTATCTAACAATTTCGCCCTAAATGAGAATCTTAACAATACAAAAAGAAGATATCAAATTATCAACACACTTAACACACATAATTTAACAAACACACTCTGAAGAAAACGGCGTCACGAGAAATGTTCTGTATTCCAATTGAATTCCAATTATACAATAATTTACTACTTTACAACACAGTCTTTTGTTATAAATATTGTCAAATATTAAATTGTGTCACGTATATCGTAATATGTGAATTATTCTATTTGTTATCAGATTCCAGAGTAAAAACGTTCTAAACGATGATTATAGTCAAAAATAGAAAACTAACTTTTGGTTATAATTAAGTCGTCTAATTCTGATACAAGGTATAGATCGATTGTTACAATTGTTGGTATAAAATTATATTTCAATTTGTTTTAGTTAGGTTATACTGTATGGTGGCCGTTACCACTGTCACGCTTGTGTATTGATAAGCTATGTGGAAACCATTTGATATTACCATAATTAGTCAAAAGAATGTGTTTCATAAATTATTTACTTACTGCTTTGCGCTATGTACAATCGTCAATCGTATCGTTTTTTAAGTCGGCACAATTGACAAGTCTTAAGGCTTATATCTGGAACATATTAAGCCGGAAATTTATCTGTTTCTGAATAAAATATTCTTTTGCTTATATTCTATGTGATATTGCCACCAAAATATTGATTGTTAATTATTTACTGATTGACAGTTTATTCTTAGCAAAGTGCAGTTCATGTGGCATTTTAAATTTCAGTTTTTGAATTTTCTTCAGGTAATTTAAAATACATAATTTTAACCATTCAGCTAATTTATAATCATGCTCCCCGGTTTTTTCTCAGGTGTATAAGAGGGTTATAAAGGTATCTCTAATATGGTACATTACAACAGTAAAATTGTTTTTTTTAACTAGGCATAAATATTATATTAGAACTTGCACAGATTTTATAACTTTTTATCTAATGCTTTCATACTTAGCGAAATATTGTTTTTTATATATTACTTCTTGTTTGCTAATTTGGCGATTGCGACAAACAACCTTAGCTCAGCATTTGTAATTAATGATGAAATATATCCAGGGAAAAAGTACACTCAATTCATTGTATAAAAATAAACTATGGTAGTTTTCACATATGTTGTATATTTGTTCATGACATCCGCTGCTAGCGTGTTTATATTTTTTTTTATATTAAACTAGATTTAGAAGATTAGAAGATTATAGAGATGAGTTTAGCTCAGCAATACATATTTTAAAGCTACGCGTTCTCTGGAATTTGTCAGTGTCTTACCCTGGCGATAGATGTCGCCAGTGTGACACAGCTAAGTATCTGTATTTTCAAAATTATGTCATTTTGTTTAAATATAATAAATTCTATTTCAGCGGACAAAGGTTGTTATATATCAAATAATATTCAGTTTTTGAAAAACCAAATTTATGCCAACTCATGTCGTAATTGAATATTAAAGATTCGCGTTATTTATATTGCCAGTAAATACAGCACAGTAAAAATCACTAAAATAATTTATTGATTTAAGTTGATACAGTGTATATCAACTTCTCTATTGGTATATATTTGAGAATACATCGGAGAAAATATATTTGTAAATGTTTTTTTTCTATGCAATTCGTTTGAATCAACTTGACCATTTTTATCTTGGCTGGATTTACTTGTGATTTCAAATACTTTACAGGGTATACTTTATTGAAATATACCTTATGGACAATATCTGCCGTGTTCTGCTGCTAGCATTAGGAAATTATTATTTTGACAAATTTAGACCTCATCTTTTTACCTAAGCCCTTCCTATCTAAACATATCTGTCATATTTTGTTCTTGTAGATGTCTATAGGTTATGGTGTGTAATATTATCTACTGCGTCTTCCACAATAATGTGTTAAACACTTAAAATTGCTTGGCTGCACCCATCCCAACCTTACAGCATAAAGTTTGTTATAGTACTTATTATGATTTTTATGTAATAAAAAGGTTTATTGGGGGTCATATGAAATATCGGATCAGTAAAAATTCAGCATATAGTTACGATTTGATGACCCGTCAAATATATCGGACGCTATGCACTATGGAATCTCATACTATGTTGGTTTAGTGTGAAATAAAATGAATAAAAGAGCTAAATGTTGTGCATTATTAATTATAAAAGTAAACAAATGAATCGGGTGCGAATATTACCATAAATGGCCAATTACATTACGGTGAAAGCCCACCTCACATTTGAGGCATTTGAATTTCGATTTCCCTCCACATTGACTAGCACAGCAACGTTCCATGCTTATGGGTACAATGCAATGTTCTTTGTCAAAAAATATTTTAATGCCACTTTGGGATGGCAACTTCCCGAGCTCTATGGCATTGAGAACTACATCCCCACTTAACCTAAAATCTTTCTTGTCTGCAGTTTTTCCCGTATACACAATAAAAGCCACCATATAACCGGTGTTGGCACACAAAACCCAATTTTTAAAACCAAATCTTATAAGCTTCCTATAACTGCTTGGCGTGTTTTCCGTAATATAGAATCACACTTACGTCGACGCTGTGATACTCATCCAGCCTGTATGGTTTTGTAGACTATATAACATTGATCGCAACTTATATAGCCTGTCAGAATAAGCTGATAATAGTTTATTATCATTCAAGTGCAAATTTTGTAGTATCAATTCAAATCTCTTACATCTTATACTTTCTGCAAGAATTTTTGCACATAGCAGTCTTTGATATACATATATTCATCGTCTGACTTGTCACTGTCCTCATCCGTTATCTGACCACTTTGTTCTATAGGTGGTTCAACCTAAATAACGCTTTCCGCATCCTCGTAATCATCTTCGCACTCTAAAGCTGATAAAATTTGATGCACCTTCAATCTGTAAAAGCAAGCAAATACCACCACTGAAGAGCCCGCCATGCATAACGCCCGATTTATCGGACACCATCAAAAACACACGCATAAAATCAAAAGTAACAACTTTGATATGAAACAAAGCTTATTTTTGCATAAATACACATTATTTCAACAAATGTAACAGATTTTTTTTTAATGTTTTGGTGTAATCAATAATGAGTAAATCAAAATACATTTTTCTCAAATGACTGTGACCCGCCATTTTCGAGATAAGAGATAACAAGCGACATAAGTTAATGAACTGGTACAAACAGGGTTGACAATGTAAAATAAATATTGTACTTTCGTTCAGTAACAAAAACTACTAAATTATTAAATTATTTCTACACAATTTTCTTGATTTATCGAACGGTATGCTGTAATGGTTTAATTTAAACGAAATCTGATTTTCTCTCAAGCATCACTTTTCCTTAATTATTGAGTAGTCAAATGCATTTTTAAAATCTGATCAGTAATTCTTCTTAATACACATTCAAGCAAACTCTTCAGCTCTATTTTAGTATAGATTGCCACTAATAATATGTATATTTTATATTACAGGGTTGTGTCTGGTTCTCGAGACGCGACATTACGCGTGTGGTCGATACCGGACGGCCGTTGTCTGCGCGTGCTCGTCGGCCACCTGGCGGCGGTGCGGTGCGTCCAGTACGACGGTAAAGTGGTCGTCTCTGGCGCTTACGATTACTTCGTCAAAGTCTGGAATCCGGAGACGGGTGACTGCCTCCACACTCTTGCCGGCCACACCAACCGTGTGTACAGTCTTCAGGTGAGATCGCCGACGTGTTCCTTTTTATCATTTTGTTTTTAATTCGCAACATGAATTGCGTTGTATATTACAAATTAGATTGTATATAATTCATGTTTGATAAAATAAATGGATTGAAAGATGTTAAATAAAAAAAATGTAAGTGAAAAGAACAAATAACTACTATTATTTATGAAAAACTGCAAAGCTTTAGTAGAAGAAAATATTAAATTATATTACGAGGTTAATACACTGAAGACAAAAGTAACAAGAAAACAAAAGAAAAACTAGCAACACGGAACCACAATATTATAACTACAAGGAGTAGAAGAAACACTCACATTGTTGAAATTCATGATTTAATTAAAAACACTTTCAATTATATTGGCAAGTACAAGAGTTTTAATAAATGGGAAATGAGCGAATTGTACTGGCTTAGAAAGAAGGAAGAAAAGAGAACAAGACCTTTTTTCGTAAACTTTTTTTATGGAAGTAGATGGCAAATGATTAGGCAGGTTACTTAATTTTAGGTGAGTACCCATAGGCATCTACGAGGGTGAATCAAAAAATTCTTGGAATCAATATTAAAAAATGCAAAGATTTAAATAATAATATTTTATTTT
>DWLR01003618.1:0-13241 GCA_018246295.1 Papilio alexanor hazarajatica
CTTATTTTAAGTTATTCAACTAAAAAGAAAAATCACACAAAAACCGTCAAATTAAATCATAAAATGAAAATCCACCCTAACGCAAGGGGACTACACTATGTTACTGACTGTATTAACCGGCTATAATGTTGTTTACATTTGTTTAATAACAATAATTACGTTTTATTGTATACAATGACATTAATAAAAAAACAACATATTCTGTGAGTCCCCCAGTAGAGATTCCCTATTGATGTTGCTTTTGCTACAGTTAGTTAAGTAGGCGTAGGACTCTCAGTTGAGCTAATTAATAATTATGTTAGTTTTACTAAATATGTTGACGTTGAAGAGAAATAACAAAACGTGATTTGCGTAAATAGGTATCGATTTCGCCAAGACTCTTGATAGGATAGGCCACGGAATAATTTGTAATGTAAACCTATGTTTTATGCGTCTTATTTAGTTCCATGTTTAACTTAGCTTATAACATCTAACATTTACTTACTACGAGTTCAAAGTGTAGTTGCGAAAGGTGTTATATTTTGTATCGTTTCGGATACAAGTAGCGTACTACAGGGATGCATTTAGGACCTTTGTTATTTCTTGTTTATAGCCGTAATCTACTAATTATTGATTTTACCACCTTAATGTGTTTTAATTTGATGACGAAAATATGAAAAAATACTTCGTATTAGAATCGCGCTCGGTTCGAAATAAAATTAAAAGTAGAAAACCTTTGGCGGTTTCAAATTAATTTACGTTTGTATTGTGTCTAAAAAACTTAAATGAGTAGCATTTTACATAATAATGTTAAGATGGATCTCTTTGATAAGCTTTTATTAGCTTCGCTTGCAAATATCAAATATATTGATTTGAAATTTAGCACACTTTTCAAGCATCAATGGAAATACAATAATTTCACAAATTTAATTACGAACTAAAAGATTTAAAACAAGTAATAGTTTAAAAATGTAAAAAACACGCTTTAATTGGAAAACAAACTAAATCGTAGAAAGTAATTTCAAAAGAATGAATCATATAAATGCAGTCTTTTCAATGTAAAAAAGCTGTCAAGCTTTTTGATAATTGATGTATTTATTTTATTGATAGAAAGTGATAAAAGGCAATTGATTTGGCAAAGCATGCTCATCAATATAACCAATATTAGGTAACATATTCGAAACTAGCGTTAGCATATTTGTTATATAACGGTATTTGTCAAAAAAATAAAAAATCTAGAGATGTGGCTGTAAGCTACAGCCTCGATATTGGGCAGCTAATGCACAACTGAAAAAAACAAACGTTCTAACGGTTACCTCTGTTTTGGCAGTTGTTTTTTGATTGTTTGGTGACGTGCGGTGCACCGGGAAACACTGAGCGCACATCAAACGCCGCAAAGCAATCGGAACTCAATGAAAAACAACGAAAATGGGAGTCGACAGCACGCTGAGGGCAGAGTGCAGAGGGCCGAGGGCCGAGGACGGTCGTGTTGCTCCTGTTTTTGTTGTGCTTTTGCATTTTGACCGGCCATGCATGTCTCGTGCTTGACAGTTCTTTGGCACTCACTCGGTTGTTATTTTTAAGTATCAAACTGATAATATATTTTTATAAACTTATTCATTCCTAAATAATTAAATAAACACGCCTGTAAGCCAGATGAATAGGCAGAGATTAAAGATAACCACGGTATAGAGGTATCCACGATCCTAGCTAACCCCTCCCCTCCACCAGTCTATCTGTGCATACGAGCTCATCTGTGTCAAGTATTCTTTTATCTTGCTTTTAAGACTCCACACCACGATTCCACATTTCCGTACTATCTTAACTTGAAAGTTCTGGGTGGTCGTCACCTGGAAAAGGGTGCATCTATTTTTGGTGTATATTTCTGACCCCGATTTTCTCAATTAATGGGCAAGAAATTAAACTATGATAAGTTGGGAACAAAAAAATTGTTAGTCAATCGCAATCAGGATTTAAAAGGAAAATTCTTTAGGAAAAAATAATAAAAGTAAACAATGCAATTTGAAAACATTAGCAAAACACTTATAAGCTATTAGCGCTTTAATTTTTTATAATTTTTATAGATGCTGCTATCTCGTTACCAGTAAAAGAACTCGATAGCTGCCCCTGGGAGTGTAATTATCGCCAAGAGGGCGCGGGAGGACGCGAAAGGGCGGAGGAGCGCGGGAGGCTTTGTATCGCGTAAATAACCGGCTCTTCTGTAGCCACAGTTAAATAGCGAAGCGTCGGCTAATTAGCCGTTAACTGCCCCTCGCCCGTTCACTTATAATTAAGAGTTTTAAATGTTCCGCCACTCCACGACCTTCTGTTCTCTACTCCGCTCCGTTTGTGTCCGCGCCGGGATTTGTTTTTTGTTTCTTTCGAGTGCTTCCATATTTTTAATTAAATTGTTTATTAATTATTCTTCGCTCGTTTCAACTTTCTATACTGTTTGTATCGCAAGTTCATAATTATTCTATTTATGCGTTTACGTCATAAATTCTACAAGACTCAGAGTAAGTACGTCGTTAGACGGTTTTAACAGCAACTAAATACCTACATATTTTACCATAAAATTTATCGTTTTCAAGTTGTGACATACTAACCTGTGGGACTGTCGCCCAAACATTATTTATGGTATCTAGATAATGATGTGAACAACATCAAAGTTATTCAAGGATCAAAGAAAAAGATTTGAATGGAGGAAATATTGATTAAATTGGTTTCTTATACATTGAATTGCGATAGGCGTAGTAGATATCATGTGATGGAGACGTGTTGTTCTGTACTGGCTCAACGGGCACTACCTGATCGAAAAACCTCACCTCGATATTGATAACTAGTATCTCAATCATGACCTAGGTAATTAAGTTGCTAGCTACACGCCACCCGAATTTTACACAGTTACACAAAGGCAGCAACGGTTGTTGTAGCGAGTGACGGCGGCACAATGCGGTGACCGCGGCGCCATCACACGCAGCACACACTAT
This sequence comes from Papilio alexanor hazarajatica, assembly GCA_018246295.1. Classification (NCBI taxonomy): domain Eukaryota; kingdom Metazoa; phylum Arthropoda; class Insecta; order Lepidoptera; family Papilionidae; genus Papilio; species Papilio alexanor. The sequence continues at coordinate 2,970 of DWLR01003618.1, forward strand.
ATCTCTCGCACAAAGCTGGGCGAAGCCAGGCGGCGGCATTGTGCTACAGATTTATTGCAACCCCCACCCCCCAAAGCCCAGCTCACACACCATGGCAAACATGACCCGCACACACCATTTCTGTACGTTACTGACAATTATTATTATATTACACAATACGACAAGTGCTGTTTAACATGGATTCAAATTATCTATATATGACTATTATATATATGACATATATATGGACTATCTATATATGACTTATTCTATAATTATCACATTAATGGCGTGATTCCGTCAAGGAACTACATAGTTTAGTTCACAACTAAAAAACAAAAAAGTAAATCAAGTTTAAATCAATTGAAGAAAAATTATAGTTTACTGCGGCTGCGAAAAGCCTCGAATGAACTTAAGCAATATGTTTAAAGACCTTTACATTTGACAGAAGTAAAATAAAACACAAGAATCTTAAGAGGTTCTTGTTATTCTTGGGGCCGCGACCAAATAAACTCTACTTCTTAAGACTTTTTCATTCGCAGCACAATGCCCTCCCCTCCGCCCCGCTCAACCCGCTCCCTTCGCCCGAGGGACAAATGCAAACTAAAATTTCATTAAAATAATACTCTTTTCTATTTATTTAGTTATACAATACAGATTCAATGTTCGTGCGGAGGAAATGCTGGCCATTTTGAATGTGGTTGTATGTCGGAGGGAGCGGGACACAATGTTGTATGAGTGCCGCACATCTGCCCGCTTTGTGCTCGCCTTGTTTATACTTATTAATATTGCGTACCGCTCTCAATATGGCTGCTTTTTAACAATCAAATAAACGTACATTTGTTTTTTTTTCTAGTGTTCAGTACAATGAATGGAATCTGTATGCAGTTATTGGAGAGTGTGGGAAGGATGTTAACAAACTGATTTTGACATTATAGATAGGTTTGTTGGCGCAAGAAATGTCTACCGCTAAAAGATATGTTATGACAGGCTTTGAAAGTATATACGTTTTTAATTTTAATGAAGGCGAACATTTTATTAGTTCGAACGTAGCGCGTTCTCAAAAACTATTGATCGGATTCGAAAAATTATTTTTGCGTTAGCCTTATAATCAGGAAGTTTTAAGTTATTATTTTACTTCGCGCTAAACGTCGTGACGGGGGAAACCGCTGGGCACAGCTAGTAGGTGCCTATATTAATAAATTCTGCTGTTTAATAAATACGTCTAGAGAGCAAATGTACTCTTATGGGATAAGTTTTTTGTTAATAAAGATATTAAATGGCAGATTTTGAAGCGCTCGACGTTGACCGAACGATATACAGTTCGTTCGGCTCTCTGGACGTATTTATTAAACGGCAGAATTTATTAATATAAGCACAATAATAAGAAAAAAAGATTTTAATACATAATCATTGCTTATGAATAATGTTCCATTCAATGGCGATAGAACTATTGAAGCAATTTATTATGTTTATATAATACAAACAAAATAAAAGTACAAATTAGCAATGATTGATTTTATTATGTTCTTAATGAAAATGTTGAGTTCGTTTTAAATGGACCATGATAACCAGCTCCTCAATGCAGAGTGAAGACTGCAGTTATGGAATAACAAGTAAAAGAAGTTTGAGAGTTAAAGAAGAACTAAAGTATTTGTAACTAACGATATGCGGAGAAAGACTTGTGGAAGAATTGTTAACATCCAACTGGATCGGTCCAGCGATAGTTTGTTTAGTTGTTCTATAACTTTTTAGGAAAAACAAAACCGAATTCAAATTTTTATTTTATTTATAAGTCATTTATACCCACGGTTCGTCTCAAATCAATTAAATCCAAACAGATCGTAAATCTATTTAAATTGAAATTTTTGCTATAGCTTTGGAATCCAAGGTTCAATGAAATTTAAAATTTAATGGAACACACTTGCAAATTCCTCCTTTCCAACATCTTTTGTTTGCAATCGCTTTATAAATGACAAAGTTCTGAGGTAACAAACAAAAAAATACAAGCGATTTGAGAATTTCCTCCTTTTTTTTTAAGTTGATTAAAAACGTATAGAGTGAGCACGACCGTAGAAATGGTACTCGTTATCCGTTGCTAACACCAATAACTAAAATATTCTTTATTTTATTTTTATCTTTAGCTCATTTGTATTCGATACGCTGTCGTTGCCAATCGGTGCTACGAACTATGGTTGTTTAATCGAGCTATAATTCGTATGCTGACAATGTGGAGCAATCAACGTCCGGCGCATTACGAGGCGCATTACGCGGCGCCGTAACTCACGCACCGACACCGACACGGCTTCGCTGACGCCGACATGCCGACACCGACTCGCCGGCCAACCAGAGCACAATGCGACTTCATCCATACCGCTTATATAACATATTATATGACCCTATTGTCTGTAAGAGAGGTCTTTTCGAAATGGCAAAATTTAATTTAAATATGTTAAGAATTTTTTTGCAGGTTCGCTGCTCTTTTGACTCTTTCAGTTTCTTTTATAACTTTTAAGTTTCGTTTCTTTTAAAATATGACCAACACCTATAACAAACATTTTTTTAAAAGGTTAGTAAAAGCAAAGGAAGAGATAAATGAGAAATAAATTGAGTTTACGACTATGAAACATTTGAAAATGAAACATTTTGAAAAATCGTTAGCAATGCTCATTAAAATTGGAGACTAAGCTTAATGCTTAACGCACTACGGTTAGGTAAAATGTTTTGTAATCTGCTACGAAGAGTATTCTTAATGTATGTGCTTATACATTTTGCCGTTCTGAACAAATTCAATTTGGACGTTTCCATGTCAGCCTTGGACAGCCGTCCGAACTTTACGTTCAAAGAGCCGAATTTGATATTGATATAAAAGTCCTATAGAGCTGTAAAAAACTGAGTTTGTTGAGTAAGTGCATAGTTTGTAATAATGTATTATTTAAATTATTAAAACTTTAATGAGACATTTTATACAGTAATTAGATTAATAATAATCTCATAAAAAATCATATAAGTCATAAATAATCCGGAGTATGCACCGTCCTTCATTAGGGCGAGTGGTTATCGGCCTGCCCCCGACGGGTCTGACACTAGTCGGTACATACACCGGACTACACGTGAGTTCAACTGTAATTTAATTAGGATATGTATTATTTTAATAGGGAATGTTATTTAACGAAGAAAATTAAGGTAGTATACGAAATTATTATTTTTTATTTCACTAAGCTTTACACGAAACAATCGTATCAATTATTTGCCCTTCAGATCAATCACCATCACTATCCCTATAATCTGAATAAATGGAACTATTTGAACCCTGATCCTTGACACGAGTCGTTAAAACCGTTAAAAGTGTTTCGGCTTCATTTAATAAAATCGATGCACACGTGAGGCTGTCGCGGCAAGGCTCGGGAGGGGGACGACCTCCCGGCTGAAACAACAATAAGTTTGGCCATTAAATTCTCACAAGCGACTGAAAACGCCGCGCTTTCTAATTGCTCGGAACACAATGAGTGGCGACGCGGACCACGGCGCGGTCGGGACTGTCCCGGCTCTGAGAATAGTTAATTGAAACAATCCTAATCGATACTCTAATTTACCTTACGTAAATTGGAGTATCCGTAGGAATCGCTTGTAATAAAGTAATTGATTGTTGATACAAATCCATTAAACCCAAACCGAACTTGTCTTAAATCTACCAATATGTTAATTTTCGGTATACCTTTGGAACCCAAGGTTCAATGTGACATTTAAAATTAAAGGGACCACAGGAATGGCCCTTATCCAACAAAAAAAAAAATTGAAATCGATTCCATAAATGACGAAGTTCTGAGATAAAAACCATAAAAAATACTTACAAGCGAAGAAACTGCTCCTTTTTAAGTCGGTTTAAAATAAAATTAATTGTTAATATGTCATATCTTTGATTTGGGAACAATTCCACCTACCACGGTGCTATCGGTGCTATCGGCCGACAGTTAATTAACCAAGTCGTTTGGAAATTTCAATAAATTCAATACATGGCCGTGCACTCTGTCGCCTTTGTGCTTTGTAAATCATTTCAGTTTATTTCAATCGAGTTTTCGATATGTGTACGTTGTAATTTAACGCAACATTGTAATGACCGCTCGTTTTAGGAGATGATGTTTAGTAGTTCATGTGAAATCTTTGTTAAGTCAATGTTAATATATTTATCCAATTTTAGTTTACAATCATAGTCAGCCTACTGCCGAGTTCGCACCTCACTAGGCCCTCCGTCCTGCGCCCTTCTGCCGCAATACTGTGACAGTGCAACGGCGTCGCTGTGTGCAACTTATTTGCGAATTGTTTTTATAATATATAGGTAATACATATAGTCATTATCATATATCTCTGTTGCCGACTCTTATTGTAGGACAGAGGAAAATTAGGTAAGAAAAGGATGGGGATCAGGCCTGTGCCTCCTCATTCAATACACGAAATGAAGTAGAAAATACCTCTCCTTCACGTCTATTTTCTGTGAAGTCGTGGTATTTCCCCGGTTGAGTCGACTCTTCATGCAGTAAAAGTTTATCCGTTAAATCAGGTAGTTTCCAGATGTCAGTTTGTAATGGTTATTATCTTCTGTCAACAGTTCATAAGCGGGCGCGGTTGACGGAACATTGCAGCCCCCCGCCGCCCGCACATAGCCCGCGCGAGCCTCACACCCCCGCATCATCATCGCCTCCGCCACCGCGTGCCTCGACACCCCCGCACTCGCCTTCGCCCTCCGAGCACGACCTTGATGTTGAGGACGAACTCGAGGAGCACTCGGAGACCTCGCTCACCCCGGAGAACCTGTCCATGAAGGAGCGGACCGACAACCCGCTCGTGAAGAAGGAGGACGACGATAGGTGGGAGAGCCCGGACTTTAAGTACACATACCGGCAGAGAAAAAGCGAGCCGGCGGAACCGGCGGCCGAAGAGCCCGCGCCGCACCAGAAGTCGCCGGTGGATGTGCTGCTGAAGGTGTTTCCGCGCCGTAGCCGGCAGGAGATCGAGGCTGTGCTGGCGCGCTGCCGGGGCGACGTGGTTGCTGCGATGGAGGCGCTGGTAAGCGACGGACCCGGAGCGCCTGATTCGCCGCACTGCGCCGGCTATCCGCCCAAGTCGGCCTTCTCGCCGCTGTCGAACCAGGGCTTCAAGTTCTCACCCTCGCGGCGATTCTTGACGCCGCCGTACAGCGGCACGGGCTACCTGCCGGCCGTGTTGCGCCCTCCGGACTACCTGGCCTCGTTCTTACCGCCCGCCGACATCATGTACGGCCGCCCGCTGCAGGCCCCCTCTCCCGGCACCTCGCCCGCTTCCGACAACACCAACAACGACGGCTTCTCCGACTAGGGTCTACTGGACTGCTGGACTGTGCTGTGAGCCACCGTGTTGTAATGCGCATTGTGTTGATCTTACTTGTGAAAATATAATTGACAAAATACACAAGTGACAAGTTGTCACCGTTGAGCTCTGCGTTGCGTACACACGAACAAACACGCGTGCCGATATGTTCGAGAAGAACAAGTCGAACTGACACGACGAACGTCATGACTCATGAGAGAGGCAGTTACAATTGAACGTATAGTATTGTTCTTCACCGCGCTACCGAGATGTCTCGCGTCTATTTAACACGTAAAAATAGTAGAAGATTTGAAAACCTGACGGCACAAGTAGAGTGGCAGTTACACTTCGAGACGTGACGTGCGTTTGTGTTCGTGTACGCTAAGTTGTGACGAAACCTTGTAAAAAGCATTCGACACATTTATCGAGTAGATTGAAAAATATAGTAAAAAATCCCACTTGTATAGTTTACTACTAACTATTTAGATTAGTGGTATTAAGTTATAATAATAGTCACAAGTACTAGTGCGGTAATTGTAAATACATAAATATATAATGGTGGCATTTCCAGTGGAATGCTTTGCTTTGTGAGTAACGCAGATAGATTATAGATAGATACATACGTATTAAATTACGACACTCGAAGTTAGTGTGGGCGTAATGATACGTCTTTGTATAAGAACTAAGCTGTATTGGTGACATTTTGTGTTTAGTACCACGCAGCAATTGTTGCTGTAAAGTAAATCTCTGATCCCTTATTTGTAAATACTGTATCGTAGTTATATTAAGTACATATATTTGAAAAGATATACAAATTCATAATGTAAGTTTGCTTTACATTAAGAAATTTAATGAGAAAAGTGTATTTGAAAGATGTGTTATTTTTGGATTTATTATCTTTCGTTTGTGATTGTATGTGTAAGATATTATTACAAAGTGCTCCTAGAACATTAGCTGGTAATATTAAATGAACAAAGAGAAGTTGTACCGCGCTCGGTGTGTCTGCGCCTTTACGTCTAGTGTTCAGAACAAGCTGTGGCGGATCCAGGGTTAAGATTGGGGAGGGGAGGGGGGGTTAGCCTTCCTGAGCGTACATTTTAGCAAGGTAGAAGCTAAAAACCACACATCGCCTTACATAGTTTAAATCAGCACAAGATAGTGTTGTAAATGACGGATTTTTACTAGAATAAATAATTATGAAGTCCATATTAAAATTTGTGACGCAAGAATTCTAATGATTTGGGCTTTACGCCCCTTAGCTCCCCCAAATCTGGATCCGCCAGTGAGCATAAGTTAGTGATTGTATGGAGCAGAGCGGCACCGCAGGCTGAGGAGACCTAGCTCTCGGAATTAAACGGAGTCACCTGCAGCCACACCGTCACACGAGTTCAATAAATACAAATATTGAAACAAACGAGTCTTTTATTTTGAATCCTCGTCATACCGAGCAAACTGCATGAGTTGTTGGGAGCTTGTGCCACAGCAGTTTGGGTCATCGTACATTTTATGCACAAGATAATTGATAATCCTTGTAATACGTGAAACTAAAGTAATTAAAATTGCAGACGAGCGTATGGTAAGCTTCTTAGCTTCTTAAGAATAGAATTTGAAGTAGAACTTCTCGTTCGTTCTTAGCAGAACTCTTCATAATAGAATTTGAAAAATAAGGCAAGGGAAAAGTGTGGGTGGTTCTTTAGTTAGATGATTTTGAAATTTATAGAAAATAAGGACAAACATATTATTTGTTTGTCCTTCTTTAATTGTTTGTTAGCTTTGAAAGGACGAAGAAAAGAAGCGAGACAAAGGGAAGGTTGTCGCGTAAGGATTGACTTTGATGGATTAGTGTCGAATGTTACCAACGAAATTGTTAACGGTGCAGCATGCAATTTTAAATCGATTTAAAATAAACGCATGATTGTAAAAAACGTAAAAGTAGATGAAAAGTTCGCTTCAATAAACCAATAATAATTAAATATAAGGCTAGAAGAAATTCGTTTGGTAGAAATGTAAAGACGTTAGGTTATGTTAGAATTGTATTGTAATCTAGTACATCTCCTTCAGTGATCCAAGCGATCACTGAACTGAAAGTACTTTATAGTAAACGAAGAGGCAGTCACTTTGATGTCACGCCGGCTATCCCGAATGCCGAACGCCAACCCTCGGAATGTCACGCTAAATGTCACGTCAAGTGTCGTCACCGTCGAGCGACTATGACTCGACTATGCTCATACGGCCGCTGTCCTGCTGTCCCGCTGTCACGCCGTGTGGTCAAGTCCCGCTCGACGACTAGAAGATTCACTTCGACAGCTCCCGGCTGGTGGGTCACCCGGCTGATTAGTTCTTTGAATTGACAGTCGAATGATAAATATTCGTTTTTTTTTTGGTATTCTATTTTGTATTCTTCACATTACAGTTAAGTTAGACCATTTGCAATCAGCCTCATAAGAAGGCTCGAGGACTCAGGGGAGTGCAATGTTAAAAATGTCTTTTCAATATCGAATCAGAATTGTAATATAAAAGGTAATAGATATTTCCCTTTTCTGATTTTACAAGAAAACTTAACCAAGAATGGGACAAGTATACGTACGTATCTACGTATCTTACGTATGTAGACCACGGGGAACCAGGCTTTTTATTTAATCTATTTGTTAAAAACTGCCAAAAATAAAAACCGCCGCAGAACTGAAATATAACTCGAAATTATACCGAGAAAACAATACAAGCGTTACAAAGGATGGATATAGTATTCATAAATATTGGTTTGAATTTTGTATTTATTTTATGTACTGTATATATTATATCCAATCAGACGGCGAGAAAATTTTCACCGTCATAATAACACAATACAAAGAAGAAAGTAAAAAGTAAAAAAATTCAAAATAACGATAAATTTATTAATAAACGAAATAATTTTCATGTAAAATAGCGTGTTTTTACTACAATTTCTAAACTATTTATTATTTATTTAATATTTTTTAGTTCGGCTTATTACAAAACCCTGTTTTTATTGCGATAAATGCCTAATTTGCACTTCTGCTGCCTTCCTTTGATATGTTGCCGTAACTCAGGCTCCTCCTCCGGATTACAAAGTTTATACGTTAACATATCACCACTGTTTTTTCTATTCTGATGATTCTGGCCTTGAGGGCAAAAATTATTGAATGTGTGTAGAATTTCCGGCGAAGTTAATAAAAGCGTGTTACTTTATAAGCATATGAATTACTTGTCTTAATCTTAAATTTGAAAAAAAAAGACTGTAGGCAATATAGTACGATCCGAAGATCTGGTCAAGGTTGCCGGAGTGTAGGACTTCACTGGCTGAGAGCGGCAGTGGCAGGGGATTAATCTTTAGAGCACTACTTTGGCTAGTCGTCCGATAGTCCGACTGCTAAATATTACATGATTGTAATTTTGTGTTGAGTATGTACAAAGGCGTTTGAGGTTACAAAGTCATAACAATTTTCAAGTCAAAGACTCCTGCGGTTGATTGTTTACTCGCATATCACTGGCGATGTCTGGATATGCAGCGGTTAGTTCTAGATAATGGACAATAGCCGTGTCGTCGCTTTGTCTTCAGACAAACTCAAAGACAGACACACATGTGGGTCCTACGTTCGCCTTTGATTGCGTGTTAATTGATTGTCTGCGTCAGTAGACACAGAGATATTATTTGTTTTATGTTGTTGATAAGACACCAGATTCTTATACGGGTGTTCAATGAAATAACACTGCTATAGACTGTTGTATTAATATAAAATCGAAAAGGCTTTCGGGTATATATGACTACACTACTCTCTACGACATGCCGTAGTAAAATAATTTATCGATAAAAAACTATAACCGTGTCAAACCAAAGTCGCAATTATATAGACAAACAAACATCACCTACTAAATTTGGCGGCCATTACTATTTTCGTGAAGTGACCATTCAAGCGAATGAAAGGATTGATATCGAGAATGGTGTGGTAACCAGCATAATAACATAATTATTATTAAAACTACGACGATATCCAGTGATATGATTTTAATTTTTTTTTTCCTTTTTGCACTTTCTTTCTTTCCTTTTTTAACTTATTGAATTCATTATTAAAATTAATAATTTTCGTCAAATACAAATTATTTGTAAATTAAAATTAAAACAAGTTTTTTAATCACTGAAATATATTTAATCACTTTGTATATTTCTAAATTAATGTCGTTTAAAAGAACAACGACGCTTTATAAAATTGACGAAAGGTTAGAAATTTATAGTTTCATCGGAAATGTTGTAATTGTGTGGAAATTGTGGAAAAAATTAAATGAAATTGTATGATATGGATACCTAATTCTATAATTTAAAGAGAAAAGGTTGGTTTCCGCAAATATTGTGGAATTTACGAGAAACTTAGAGTAAAAAGTGAGGTGTCATCTCTGTTTGTATAATTTAAGCGTTGGCTTGAAACGGAGTATATTTAAAAGTTGCGCTTGAATTTTGTTTGCACAGTGGCAATTATTTTTATTTCAGGGAAAAAGTCTGACGTTAAATGACAAATATCCTGTTTTAAATTGTAATTTAAAGGTATGCGCGCGTGTGCGGCTACTCTGCGGCTCCTCTGCGGGTTAGGGCGCAACTTTAAGTATAACTCATCGGCATAACTCTACAGTGCTGCTCGCGCGGGACGGCGGCATGCGGCGCGCAGCAACACCGACAGTGCCTGCATAGAGACATATCGTAAGCTTTACAGGATCACGATAATATATACCTACATATACTCAAACGGACTAATATTAAAATGTCGCCTGTTAATGCTGTTATTAAATGCCGACTTCAAAAAAAAGGTGGAGCTTCTCAATTCGGTTGTATTTTTATGTTTGTATCCTCAGAACTTCATCATTTATGAGCCGATTTAAAATTGTTGGAAAGGAGAAATTCGCAAATGGGTGTCGCTTAATTTTGAATGGCACTGA
>DWLR01003619.1:0-13237 GCA_018246295.1 Papilio alexanor hazarajatica
ATGGGAATCGAACCCACGACCTGCAGCGTGAAAGGAAAGTATATACGTATATAGCCACAGCGCCGCTGCCCGTCTCCGTCGAGTCGTCTCACACTAAATTTTTACAAGAATGTTTCCATTGAGCTACAGTTGACAAGTTGCATACATGTGAATGTAACATACGGTTTCGTTTCGTATATTATTTTAGTTTTTATATAATATATACTTTTCTCATGTTATGACTTGCAACTCATTATGTAGAATTCTATTTTCACGAAAATTCAACCCGAGTTACGCAGTGAACCAAATACAGTCGCATCTAACCGCCCTCATCTAGTGGGTTCCAGCAAACTTGTATGTTTGTAATGGGTTTATTCCTTGAACCAGTTGTACCGACTTTAGTAATACTTCCACTACTTTATGTTGTTGTCGTGCTGTATTTAAATTAATAATGCAATAAATATTGATGAGCTAACGTAGTAGTGTAAATACTTGTTGTTGGAAAATCAAACTATTTTAAAAACAATTTTTTGTTAAAAAATTTCATTTAAGCTTCTCATCTCAATATTGGCAAATGTTGTTATAAAATGTTTTAATTCAATTTTATAACATTACAAGACTGTAATTATACCACCAAGATTAGCTTGTCTTGTTTGTTAAAATTTCACGAAACTGTGGAATGGCAGATTCGCAGCCACACTCTTACATTTTGCAGACTGTAGATTTTGGTACTTAAATATATACATGTCTTACTTAATATTAACATCAATTTTAGGGCTCTTTAAACTTATCTGTATAGATGAGCAAAATACGTCCAAAAATGATATCCATACTTGTCTTTGTATCGTTATAAATGATCTCTCGTTTTTCTCTTTTTCGCTCTCTTCCTCTCTTTTATACCTTATCCTTTCTGTACACGTGCGCCATAAAATTTCGCAAAAACGCAGTTGTTTTGTTTTGTTTGGCGTAAAAGCCGTTGCTCGTTTTTTATATCATATAACATAAAATCTATCTACCGTATAGTGCTGGTGTAACCATATATAAAAAGGCTGCCTTTCATATAAAACTGCGGACTGTATCGAATGGTCTGTATAAAAGCGGTTCGTTTCATGGTATTGAAAAGTGGAATAGTGTCCATGGTTACGCTTTTTAGCTACTATTTAATTTCTTTCACACACTACCTACTAGAATTATTGTAAAATGTAATATGTTTTGATTTGTACATAAAACTACATACATTTAGAAGGTAGCAAAAATAATTATTTGTACGGAGATAGGCTAGCTTAAGAGTTTTCTTCATTCTTTGCTTGTTATGGGTACACCTTTATAATCAACTTTAATTCGTTTTTACATTGATTAAGTTTGGTGATATTAAATTTAGTTTATTTCAGATTTTAAAAATCAAATTCGAACGTTTTCCTATCAAATTGACATGGAAACGTTTGAACTTGATTTGCAAAATGCTGAAATTTGAAGCTTATATTACAATAGATATGTAGGTATATAGAACCTTGAAATCGATTGCCTATATTTTTTATCCGAGTGGAATAACAAAGGAATTCAGATAGACAATGTTGTGCTTAATCTTCATAAACAGAGGTTGAAAAATATTAAAATTTGTAACGGATGTTGTTTTTGAAACTGTGAACTCAATATATTTCGGTTTTATTCAACACGAGACGTCCGATCAATAACCACGTTCACGAAACCTTTTTACAATTCTTTCCCTTTTACGTAGTTTTATTTTTAATACATATACAAGTATTTATAACTTTTTGAACATTTAATTTATTAATTCGATAAAACATAATTATTATATGACATACAAATAAATGATAAACATAGAATAAATAAAAGTAATAGTAGAGTTGTGATATGTTATTTAAAAAAATGATACATTTTTCTTTTTTTCCTGCACCTGACGACTACCTTTCTTTTAGAGAGAGTGGGCACATACTGCTCTTAGTGGTCTTCCCATAAATGTGTTCAATATACATGCAGGCTGATTACATAATGTCATGAATACATGACATAGACCTGTATTTATGAGAACCAAGATAAAATGCGTTATGACGAATGTAATTGATTCTTCAGATAATTCTTTTTCAGTTAGTTATTTTTCGAGTTGTACTTTTACCACCTACTGCGCTCTTAATAGTTGCAATTTATTTGGCGCATCCTGGGGGAGCAGCACAGGAAATGAGACGAGTGAAGTAATAAAACTTCACTCTCAGGACGTATATTAATAATATTAGCTGAAATAAAACATTTAATGAGAAAAAAAATTATTTTACAGATAATCATGAGGATTGTTCAGAACCCTGACAATGGCAACGTAACTGCTGCAAACAGAAACGGGGTCGCATCGCATAGGAACGCGGACAATACGAGCTGGCTCCTCTCGAACAATACGTCTCGGTCCCAAAATATAGGTCTTACTGCTCAGGACGTTCATAATAAAAATTGCAACAACGTTTTTGAACAAGAGGTCGCAGATACGAACAATATACAATCCGAGGAGCGTGACACGTGTGACGTCACCGTCGAGACGCGAGTGTGTAATCGACAGTACAGAATCAATAACCAAAACATATTCACGAGCTCATACCAGATACCCGTTACGAAAAAACTGGATCGTGAACAAGAAAATAACGTGATTCGTAATGAAAGCTCTCCAGGTGAGTACCTCTGCGCTGGTTATTAATTAAAACTGAATCTACTTCCCCAAGTACCTACTTCAATGCTTCATACCGTCTAAATATAATTTCTATGACTAACGTACAGTATTATGACGATTTGTATAACAATATAACTATTTCTTACTTTTTTATGATAGTCGATTTCATCTTCAATATTTAATTTCCTACGAAAAATAGTATTAGAAGCTTTTAATTAGAGGATGAGAGCCTATTAAGATATTGCGCTCTATAATTTGCTTTTTTTAATCACTAAACTACGTTCTTACGTTAAACTAACATACTTTAGCCTAATTATTAAATAAGCAAAATTATTATAAGCAATTTATTATAATATTTTTGTATTTAATGGTGGCGCTCTGTCACTTGATAATTCTTGCTCATGTTTAAAAGTCTTTAGATTAAAAATCTTATCATTCGGCCTTTCTCTCACGATGATAATATAATAATTAAAAACAAATTTATGTAATAAATACAGCGACGAATGAATTTGTATTTCAATTAAATCGTTGACCTCAATGTCGTAGAGGCGAAAATCGTTTATATTATACAAAATTATTTTTAATTCATAAACTGACTGCCAACAATAATATCTACTAGCGCAGTAGAAGTAGACGTTAATTCGTGAGTCCTGATTTCGATTTTCAACTGTAACTTGACTACGTTCTTATTAGCTGGACATGTATATAATTTCTACCTTTTTTATGCATGCAATGTTAAAATGAGATTTTTATTTACATACTTATTAAAGACTGACAACTTATTACATTTTTATTTTTAATATTGAGAATAACGCCATCTAGATAACATTGGATTAAGTTAACTCAGACTACGACCTAGTGAACTTAAGTTTTGGAGCTTTATGTTTCTTTAATTTTTAAACTATAGTTATTTCTAGTGGTTTATGGTTGATGCGACAACTAAATTTGTTACATTTTCATATGCAAATATGTTTACGAAGTTGTTTATATGAAATTAAAACCATTACAAACAGCCCCAAACATTTCATTTTTGACTGCGTTAGTATTTACCGATATGTTCGTGTGTAGTTGCTCCTCATTTGATCTTCGTTGGATCTGCATTGAAATTATAGACGCAGCGATTCAGATGGAAATTAAAGTATTAGTTAATCAAATATTTATATTTAACTTAGACTTATACATCTGATGCTCGTAACAACATCGACATACGACTATCCACAGTAGAACAACGTTTAGTTGACTACGATTTATCCAGATGCTATAACCTGATTAAATTATGGAATTAGTGTGCTGCACTTGAAAAACATAGTTACTAGATGTTAAGAACATTCGAACCATTTTAGGTCTGAGTGTATTACTGTTAACACTAGCTTTAATTATATCAATGGAAGAGACACGCTAACAGGGGCCCAACTATAAAACAAGAATATTTTTTTTACTCCCTCTATTACACTTTCTACTTTATATATATACTCGTAATTATAATGTCAATTTTGTATAATGTGTAAAGGTAATATTCATTTTTATAGTCTTTTAGTTTAAGTATGTTTTATGTATCAAAACGCAGATTTAACACCACTCGACGAGGAAAGAACATTTGAAAATTCCGATACAGATGAAATGTCTGAAAACGTTGCACATCCTGTACCGAGAGGCATTGTTAATCCTAACTATCCTGGCTTCCAGCATTTAGCGCATACTCTGCAGGTAATATGTTACTTCCTCTAAGAAACCCTACAGTGTTGACGTATAATCACTATGTAAGAGAAACCTTAGAAATTTTACGGAATACGTGAGACGAAATATTTTGCTGCTTCGACTGTATGTAACATAAATAAGTGAAGTATTTTTGTTTTAAAAGCTTATTATTAAAGTTGTATAAAATGAGCATTTGAGCTATTTGTGTAAAATGGGTCCCAGAAACTTTTACTTATGCCATTTCTAATATTTTTATGAATGTTTTTGGTAAATAAATCAGTCAATAAATTATGCTAGTACGATTCATTAACGTTAGCCAAGCCTAGAATGCACACATATATTAATAAAATATTTGTGTCATATTTCAGGATTATTCGACGAACATTGGAACATATTATCAGTCGGATAATGAAATGACAGACGATGATTTGGACACAGAAAATGTAGACGCGACTTGTCAGTTACAAACAACTGAAGCCGAAATTAACTTTAATAATAACAATATTACAAATTATAACACAAAGGAACCGAATCCATTGAGTGATTTGCAATCAAAACATAAAAGTGTAGATCATGAGACGCAGAACGACGTTCCAGATCTATTAAAAACGGTATCTAACAATAACACCATTGAATCTATTAGCTTTGATTGCTCAGCTACAGACATAGAAAATAATTTCAATACAAAGGACATAATTGGGGATTTTAACAAGGAGATTGAAGATGAAATAAAACAACTTTTAAATTATAACATTAATATACAGGACGATCTTGAAGAATTAAGGAAAGACATAAAGGATACTTTTGCAAAACCAATAGAAAACACAATAAATAATATTAGTGATGTTATGAATCATGTCATAAAGAAATTGGTAGAAACACAAAATGACACCGGAGAGAACTCTGAAATTGATTTAAAGTCTACAACAACATATAGCAAGGAAGACGCAGAGGAACTGAACAATATAAATAAAGATAATGAAAAAAACACAAGAACGGAAATGAATTTAAGCAGGCCTACATTTTTATTAATAGATAATCATCCAAATAACAAAATACAAGATGCCATATTATCGGACGGCAAAGACGAAATTAATATTTATGAACAGGAATATGACACGGAAGCGTTGAGTCACAATGTAGAGAATACAATAAAACAATTAAGTACAGAATTGAGGAAGATTATTCCTAAATTGAACGAGATGCGTGAACGTGACCGATTGTGGACTGAAAACTTAAAAGAAACATCATCTGTCATGACGGATAAGAACTCTAATGAAATAAGTCATTCATCTAATTGTTCCATTTTGGCCACAAATGCTACTACCGTAAATCATACTGAGACAGTACGACAGAACAAATGTGAATATAAAACTACAAGTAAATTTAGGAAAAATTCAACTATATTGCCACAGTAAGTATAGACAATATCGTAACAACGAAACAATTGCAACATACTCGTATTATGACTTGTTTAATTTAACAATCTCATTTAAATTTGTACAGTATGTTAAATAAATTCCCAATCACGGTTCTAAGTGGTTATTTAACAGCGCTGGCCCTAGCCTTCATTTAAGTTGGAGCGAGATTGTGTTTCGTTGCCCTTATAACGTCGTCCATGAAAGCGGTATTCCATTTTTACTCGGGAGCACGAAAAAAATATGGAAGAAAATCTCGCTCTGGGTTGCCCCTCTCTTGGCGCCTCTTGTCTTGAATTTTGGCGCTTTAATTTTACCGTGGATGTTAAACGTTAATCTAACAACAGCAATAGCAATGTATTTATCACAAAAACATCTTATAAATTTTCATTATTTTTATAAATATTACACGCTTGCTTCGATGCATTAAAGACAACATGTAATCTCCATAGATATGGCTTGAAAATAAAACTTAGTCCAACAAAATTGCTGTCAACTTGGAAGCGAACTCAGTGTACACGACAATAACAATTATAAATAAGAATAATTATACATATGAATGTGTGCATGCAAAAGTACATCTGTGAAACAATCTTATCAAATCCTTCAGTACGTAATAGTAATTTTTATAACATTATTATTTTATTTTACTAAAAATCGGTATCTAGAGAGTAACTTTTACCACCTTGTTACGTTCACACAACGAAATTAAATTCGTGTATTGAACACACAGTTTTTAAATAGACGTGACGAAGCGTATGTTGATGAGTTCAGTTTAAATTTAAACAGATGCCCTAACACACACCGATCATGTGGACATGTGTTATTTAAATGTTGGTTTAGCAACTCGCTTACAATAATATGTTTTACAGTGCGAAAAAGACATGCAGTGACCGGCATTCAGTTCCGGTCTCCGCTATAAAGTCACCTAATACTCAAAATGCCGCATCCGTCCGTACACATGACAATTCGAAGGATTATGATTTTGGTAAGTTGCAACAACTCTTTTTTCCGTTTCGATTCATCTATTTTATTATGAAAAAAGTGAATACATATTTTTTAAGTCACAGATGTTATTTCAATGTAACGTCTATATTTAATAATAAATGTGAAAAAAAAATAGATAGTAAATATATCTAATGGCATAAATAGCGCATGTTTATTAATCTACTTATGACCTACATAATCAAACGTAAAAGACGTTATTTGTGGTTATTAATGCCATATTTAGTAGAGAAAGAGAGAGAGAGAGAGAGAGTAGTAACATAACACTCATGCCCGTAACTTAGAGGGGTAGGCAGAGATAACTTCCACTTGACGCGACACATGCTCCTCGGTTACGGGTACTTTCTTTAGAGTGTCATTAAAAAGAGTTTAGTGCGCTTCTTAAAATAATTCGTTAGAATCATATTCATCTTCATTCTCAGATTGTGACTGACCACAAAGAGCTCGCTCTACACTTTTTTTTCCAAATGCAATCCATAAAACATAATTCTACCCATCATCTCCCTGCCCTTTTCCAAGTTACGCAAGTAACTTGCGTAGGGTCCACACAGTATGTACTACTCTTCCATATATCCTGGACTCCGGAGGACTGTAGCCTATACTGTAACTGGTTTTGGCTATAGTTTTACGGCCGGTCGCCTGCCTGACGCAAACCCTCCTTGGGAAAATATAATTATACCCAAGAGATTAAAAAAATACGAGTTTCATACCGATAAGGTGTCTCACTACCATATTGTTTTGAAAACTTAAAATATTATCTTATAATCTTTATTGATATAATCTTTATTGATATTTAGTCTAAATGTAATTATTATTTTAAATTACAGAAGGTTTTGATGTTTACAATATTGAAACTGCCTTGCCAAAAATAGACTTGGATGCCATTGAAAATCATTTAAAAGCCGCAAAAGAAGCAGAAAGGCGGGTAAGCGTCTTTTGATAATGTATTTAACATGAATCACATGCAATATTTATTATATAATCAAGTTTACATGAAATAACCGTAAACATTAAGATCAGGTTTACTTTGTACTTTAAATTTCGGCGCCCATAAAGGTAACAGTAACTGCACACATTCACACTCATGTTGTCGAACCGCGCATAACAGTTAATTGCTACTAAGTAGCAAGTCCAGCTTTCTAGTGATTCAACGTCGGCGTAGGCAGAACGGCTGCATTTATATTGTACTTCATTTCTTGTGGCAGTGTACTTACTGATGTGACGTATCTTTTTTCTTTTTGTGACAAACGCTTGTGTTTTGTAATTATTTTGTTAAAGTGATGGCGTCAATGCCTTATTTTAATTCCGAACAAAGACATTACAAAAAAGATACTCGATTTCTACTGGATTTGTACACTATTACTTACGATAATCATGAATCCGTCGATAATATTTGTTGTCTCGTAAGTCTCTTAAAAATGTTATAGCTTAATATACCTATATACTAATCAAGTTTTTAGTTAAACCATAATGCACACAGTGAAATAGAACACAAGATTGACACGATTTGTCCTTGCCCTAAATGTCAAATTATGACAGGATTGTGGCATTTTTTTCATTTTTGCTTATGTTATACGAAATATGTACTTCGAAAACAAAAACGAAATAAATAGTGCCATAATTAATTGCTCAATTTTGCCAAAAATATAAGACTGATTAATATTAAGATGTTCGAAGAATTTATTTCTAGTATTAAAAGAACATTTAGTAAGGCATCGGATAATATTCATGTAAACGTGGACACTGAAAAGACAGGATATAAACGTCGTTTACATTTATTCAGAAAGAAATTAAATAAACCTGAAGGACTTGTCGTACCTGCAAATAATTACTATGATGATCCAATATTAAGCCCTAGAGCTTTAGGGTCAGCTGATTGTGTAAAAACTGAAATTGCTTGGCCAATCATTACAGATAGTAATCCTAATATTTTGGATAAATTTACAAACATAATCAGCATAACAGACGAACAATTCCTTCAAAATAAAGTAAGGATAATATCACGAAAGGAAGTAGACAAAAGTAAGTAAATAAATAAATTAAAAACTAAATTTTCAGAAACGCAATGATAGGGAAGAGATTAGAAAACGACTGGCAATGGATGCTGACAGTGAAGAATATTATAGTTTAGGACACACAGACAGGCCTGGCAAGAAACCTAGCTTACATTCACGTCTCCAAAACGGTATTCATATCTTTTTATTCTTTTGTGGTATTTTGTAAGCGTTGACTGTAAAATTAGATGTGTGTTATAATTTCAACATAGTTGTTTAATTTCTTTATTTTCTCTTACATTTATGGAAATGTGCATAAATTATTTTGCATCTAATTTAAATTAATTAAACTTTTACATTGGTCATACTTCAAAGCACTTGGGGTTTGAAAGGACTGACCCTGAGAGCTGTATATTAAGCAATACTTGTGTTTTTTTTATTAAATAAAGTCTAAAAAAATAGTTTTCTTATATTAAACAAACAACTATAGTTGAAATAAATTTGGTGCTAAACTCTACATTTTCATCTCATCTGGGCCTTTCATTTAACTGTTGTGTTGTGGTGTCATTACACAGGAAAGAACTTACAAATTTGTTTTATGAATGAGACAGCATCGGATAATGAATCCCAAACCTCTGATACTGAAAAAAACCTAAAATATTCTACTAAAACTTCACCCCATACAAGCATTTTTGGGATAAGCAATCAAAATCATCCCTATCAGACTAGACCACTCTCAATTAATATCACCAAAAGTGACAGCACGCCGCAGTGTGGTAAGTCCAATTGTAATTTTTCATGAACACATATTTAAACATATAAAAAAGACCATACATAGTCATGCGCGCATTAAGTTATTGCTAATGTGGACTAATATGTTTACTGTGTTTATTAATTTTCATATGTTTTGTAGGTTTCTGAGATCGTATGTAACAGAGAATGTGTCAAAATAAGCATAACTCACTAGGTACCACAATAATTATAAAACTAAAAATACCTGTGAGTAAGATCATCAAGATTGATTGCTAGTTGTGATCAAATGGAAGGGTTTCTTAAGATAGAAAAAAACATGATTTAAAAGATAGTAGAAAAAGAATGTCTGAGAGTATGATTCAATTAAATTTTTTTTTTTTATTAATCAGTTAAATACTAATTATGAGTAATATTAAGAAAGCATTGTACAGGAGGTGAATGTGTTATAGGCAAATCTATGAATGTGAAAGCTTATAAGATATTATCTAGGAATATAAGGGATATGGATAAACGCTGGCAATTCTTTGTCATGCTTGTAAAATATTTTATAGAATAGCTAAAAAATTATAATAATTGTATTTGGATGTTTGGGTGTATGTATATAATTAAAAAAGTTTCCACTAATATTTTGTAACTTGAATGAAATTTTATTACTTTATTTAAGCTTTATGGTTGATTTCGTCTAGTCATATTCAGGGTTATATCTACAGGTTCATTCAACATAGTAGATTTTTTTGTTGTTTTAGAGATGTAAAAACCATAATACATTTCTGTTTAATATATTATTTTTCTATTACATTTATTACATATTCTAAAAAATTTAGTACATTATCTTCTATGCATAGAAAATGGAAAGAAGTTATTGATTTTTTTTTAAAATGTACAGATACATATTGCTTTATTCAATGTTTGGTAAATGAACTTATTTTACTTTGATGTTTTTCTATTGCTTTTATTAAGATCAGTAAATATAAATTCAATAAATCAATATCGATTTCAGGACCTAAATTGCGTCAATCGCCATTTACATTAAAGACATCAAAGTCTCGTTCAACTCAGTCATTAAATCACATGGACATCAAGGAGACTGACTTCTATGCTTTGCAAGCAAGGTTACAGACCGAGGCCAGGATTGCATTGGCTCAAGCTAAAGAAATGGCTCACATACAAATGGAGGTATGTTATCCAAACTAACTTACATATTTGAACTTTTTATGTACAATGAGAGCCTTTCTTACAAGTAATCATGTTTAATTATATATTAGGGGGACCGGAAAGTATTGTCGTTTTACGCTAAATACAAACACATACATTTTAACGAGTCTTTATTTTTAATCAATGATGTATTCCCCATCATTGTCAATAACCTTTTGCCATCTAGTGAGTAATTTTTTTTTCCCTGATTGATAAAAATTAATTGGTTTTTAGCCAAAATATCTAGAGATGGCATTTTATAAATCAAAAATTTGCAAATCTTTTGCCGCTTAAAAAGTGTTGCAGCGCTCGGTATAAGTGGAAATCTGATGGAGCAACATCGGGCGAATATGGTAGATGAAGCAGAATCTCCCACCCCAATTCATTAATTTTTTTCTAGGGTTCGCCTTGCGCAGTGAGGTCTTGCATTGTCGTGTTGGAGAATGACGCCTTTTCGGTTGACAATCGCTGACCACTTTTCAATTAAAGATTGATTGACTCGCTGCAATTGTTCACTGTAGAAATCTGCATTAACAGTTTGTCCAGATTTCCGCAATTTAAAATGAACAAAGCCGCGAATACTCCACCAAACACGCAAAAGTGCTTTTTTGCGGTGTAAACCTGGCTTAGAGAGAGCCACTGCCTTTTGCGTTTTGGGTACAGAACCCATTTCTCATCTCCTGTGATCAAGCGATCAAAAATCGCTTCTGTGTTGTGTCGTTGAAGCAATAAGTTGCATGTAATTGATCGGTTAGCCTTGTTCTGTTCGGACAGATTATGTGGGACCCAAACACCTGCTCTGCTTACATTTCCAATCTGCTTCAAATGTTCTTGGATGGTTGACCAAGGTTGGTTAAGACTGTTTGACAATTCCTCGATCGTCTGATACGGATTTCCACTTCCGCCCTTAACACGTCGTAGTCTAACATTGATGGTCTTCCTGATCGATACGAGTCGGATAGATCAAAATTACCCGATTTGAACTTGGAAAACCACCTACGAATGCCGAATGCATTTGGATAAACATCGCAAATGTTTCTTGTTGCAACTGATGCGTTACTACCCTTGTGAAATTCAAAAAGCATACAATGCCGGATATGCTCTTCTGGTATTTTGGCTTGCCATTTCACCCCAAAATTCAAAACAAAAAGTCTAAATGTAATCATTTAAAAGTGAACAAGTCACAATAATCTTAAAATGTCTTTGTCACGCCTTTGAAGTACGCAACGAACTGACAAATGACAATCAAATATCGACATGCGCAGAAACTACATTACTTTCCGGTCCCCCTATTAATTTAGCAGAATACACTAATAGTTAGTAATTAGCGAATATTGTTTCAGCGCGAGCGCCACGGCCGCGCCGTGTCGCCGGTGACGGAGATGCTGCGCCGCAGCATGGAGAAGGCGAACGCTCCTCTCGCCCCCGACCGCCGCCGCGTCTCCCGCCAGCTGCTCACTGACATGAACATTGCTCAGTTACAGGTCATTTGTTATTTTTGACTAATCAGTGTCACTATCAAGACAACCACTGTTGGATGCAGAGGCAGTTTAACAGTTGAAGCGTCTGTAGATTTTCTTGGCACTCTGACAACGAAAATAAAATCAAGGTGCCTATTGCCTTAGGGATAATCCACCCCTGGCTGGCCATTGTGGCGATCCATAGGCCTTCCCAATAAATCGCTACAAAGCTCGGTCCTTTGCGGCCCTCATCCCGTGGACTCCCTTAAATTTAAACAGATGTTGCTCCATCTTATAGGAAGTCTACCAATGCTGCGTCGAACTGTATGTGGCCACCCCATAATCTTTTGGTCTCATTGATCATCCATTCTACAACCAATTTTTGGTGACCAACAATCTCTGATGGTGTTAATAGTGGGGGGGGGGAGCACATCTCTGTAACATTTCTTTTTTGTTTTGCAAATGCTGTGAGATCACGATAAGCAGAATTTACCAATACTAATTAAATTTAGTTCTCACATTTCTTTAAATGAGAATATAAAGTTGTTTGGCCTTGATATTTAGCACGTGATTTGGTGACTCACCTCATCGGCCTCACTCACAATGGCCATTGTTGTTTATATTATGTTGCAACTTATAAAGGTGCCGTATTTATTGGGCCTTAATATTATCACTGACACAATATTGTATATAAAATACACTTAGATTTTTTTTATTAAACTAATTAAAATAACGGCTTAACTCGCGTGTTTTCGGTGTATGTACCGACTAGTTTCAGACCCGTCGGGGGTCCTTCATCGGGGCGAGTGTGAGTGGACTACTGGGCTTGATTCGCGGTCGCGTCACGTCGTACACAGATATTTTTATTTGTATTGTAGATTTTTTTATTTGTAGTTGTAGTATAAACTATCAAGAAATAAAAGTTAAGGAAATAGTAATGTATCCGAAATTACTGTAAAAATATTTTCAATCAATGCAATATTCCACCACCTCAGCCTATGATCGTCCACTGCTGGACATAGGCCTCCCCCATTGATAACATCATTGGGGGGAAATGTG
>DWLR01003620.1:0-13235 GCA_018246295.1 Papilio alexanor hazarajatica
AGCACTAACTTTTGGAGTTTTATTCAATATTGTAATTTTTTCAAGGTGGTCTCAAACTTTTGGCCGGCAGTGTATACGGATACAGCAGAATTTGGTTTTAATTGTTTACAAGCCTGTAATTTCGAAAATTTGCAACACTCAGTCACAGGATGACTGTCCTGCTAGGTGTTTGCGTCTTTAGCAGAAAGTAGTTTTTGTGGATACTGATATATTCTACAAATACAAAAGCGGGGTACGCTGACTTGGACACTATGTTATTCGGTCAATATTTCTAAACATGGCCATATTAATAGGAGAGATTCTTATAAGATTTTGTAAAAAGAATTGAACGAACTCTTTGAAAAGTTTTGTCAGTAAATACAAACAATTACCTATACATTGTGCCACGTGCGCTAAGTACATGGGCTGTTGAAATATGGGACACTCGAACTGCTATTACTCTGAGTGATTCGCGAGTGAACGTTGTAATAGTTTTAGTTTTAAATCAAAATTTGTGCGTATTGTGTAGATACATATATTATTGAAGTTAAAATAGTATTAAAGCATGTTCACTATTTTCGATCAAAGGTTCCGTACAACATATTTTTATATGTTTTATAAATATCCTTATATTAAATGGTTTATATACCTAATGCTTTGCTCGCATTTACTGGTAGCAAATTCATTAGCATTGGCACCGGGAAATCGATTTCCGATACACGTTAGCTTACTATAAAATCAAGCAAGTGCGCCAATGCTGAACTAAACGCGTTTCATAATTTGCGAAACATTTGCAATATTTTCGGAATCAATATAACTAGTTTTTGGCTTCAATTCAACTTGGAATTAATCCTAAGGATAATATTGTAAGCTGACAAAATAGAATACATTTGATGTTTATAAAGCTTCGCTTTGAAGCTAGTAATCGGATTTGTTATGAGTAAAAACAATTCACTTTAAAGCTTTACTGTTTTTAAGCCTCGACGCAAAAATAACGGTGTTTTAAGTTGATTGTGTGTATCTATGCGTTTGTTTATTTGTGCATATGTGCAATTTTATGACAGTGTGGGGTGTCGCAGCTACCAAACAAATCGTTTCTCGAACTGATGTGATCGATTCGATTTTTCGGTGTAATTTATAAAAACTTGTTTAGACGGATAAGGATATCTACTTGTTTACTTTTTTTTTGTTTTAAATTAAATTTTACTTGTTTCATTTTTAATTTGATCAAATAACTACTGGTTATGACTACTATTTTAAACTTTAAGTGTAAATTACTTTTATACGTAAAAATATATTATGATATTATATATCAGGTCTGCGAAAAATTGTATTGAATTTTAAAGACTATACCGTGGTAGTACTTGACTGCTTTTAAAGAGAGTCTGTAGAGCTCTCCGAAAACACAGTGAATAGACACCGGGCTCGTCTACAGGGCTTCTCTTTTGCATTTTATCCACACTTGAGTTATTCGATAAGGAGGTTAAAGGTGGATAAAAAAATTGTATACGTTTCAATTTTTCCTACTAATCAACTTGCATATGAAGGATATTATACATACATATGTATTTAATATTATTCATTTTACGGTTCATCTCCTTGCCCTTTTCCCACTTGCGTAGAGAGTCGGCACAGTATGTACTTTTGTCTTCTATATGTTCTGGAGTCTACTATAGTCAATACTGTAACTGGTTTTGGCTATAGTTTTACGGCCGGCCGGCCGGCTGCCTGATATCAAAGTATAATAATTTAATAGCTCATTTAATATATAAGTTAATACATTTGAAATAATTACAACGCATATGGTTAGTTACCGAGAAGGATTTATAAATATAGCGATATTATGTATGTGCAGTGCTGTTTACATTTACAAATTACTTACATTAATTTATTCCTTTATTACTATTTGACATGTTAACATATGTTTGATATGTTAACATAAATTTCTATGGAAATTTATGTTGCGAAAGCGAGTAGTACAATTTCTTGAATAAACGTATTAAGTTGGTGATATACACACGTAGATACATACATAAATATATACACATAGACAGCAGGAAGATCAATGGGCATGTCTGCGTAGATACATGTAGAAAAAGCGATGTACTAAGGACCTTGCATAATGACAATTCGTAAAGTATGTCTATCCGCCCGTGTCACGAATTTCAGTGTTTTTTAATTTTTTAATAATAAAACTTTTAAATATGTCGCAAGCGCCAAATAACGTCTTTTCCTACTTGTAACTTAGTTGACTAAGTCAAGTTAATTATTAACTGTACAACCGTAGTTTGATGTTGATTACTTAATGCATATTAAATTTTCCCTTTGATGTGACTGCTTAATAAACATCCTGTAATGTTTAGTAAAACACGTAAAATAACTTGTCACTTGAAAACAAACGTAGGTATTAAGGCAAGAGTCTGATGAGAATATAGTATTCTTTTATTTATGATACATAATATTTGTCACCTGGAAGTTCTCCAGTGGATTAGTATAATAATACCAAGAGGGAAACTATATACTCATTTACGAAGATAAATGTCAGTCATAGAATCCAGACTAAGATCTGGTTCGAGGCCTGAACAGAGATCTGATTGAGACAGGCTAAAACTAGTCCACTGACTATGTTTCTATTCATTCATTCATCCGCAAAGATTAATTTATTTTGAAAATTGAATCTCAAGACCAACTTAATAATATTAATATTCCTTTTAATTGTTATACTCATGTGTAGTTGTTTGTTAGTTTTTTAATACCTATTGTTAATTATGAAAAGGAAGGGGGGACACATAGTTTTCTTAAAGAAAAAGTTTAAGATTTCTAACACAATAGCAATTACATATGTTAATGAAGTAATAGAAACGTAATCGATTACGGTAATAATCCTTGATCACAGTATATTCAGTTTTATAGTACGCCGGTGGAAGCGTCATAAATACGAATTTAGAGCGCCACACGGCGGATTATGAATTACGCATGAATATGAAAAGGGACGCTTTTGTTATTTTGGACATTGTGTCTTTTGATTGGGATATTTTCAATTAAATTTTCTTGCATTTACTGACGGGTGATCTTTTAAACAAGCAGTAAATCTTCGGGGAAGGTTACAAATCGATTGAAATTTCGCACTTTAAAATCGGTCATGCCGTTTAAGCTATAGTATATTTTTACGCTTTGTATCCATCTTACATACTTGCCGAAAGAGGTGACAAGAACCGTGGTGGCCCCAATTATTAAAAATAAAACAGGGGACCTCTCTGACGTAAAAAATAATAGGCCTATATCCTTAGCCACAATCATCGCTAAAGTACTGGACGGGTTACTTGACAGACAGGTGAATACACGACGCTCGGTTTGGTTTAAGACCCGGCCTGTCGACAAAGAGTTCGATTCTGTCATTTAAGCACACCGTCCAGTGCTATATGGCTCGTAAGACACCTGTAATAGCATTTTTTTTTGGACCTGTCCAAGGCTTTCGATTCTGTATCCTATGATATACTTTGGCAAAAGATGGAACGAGAAACAACTGTTCCGAAGGAGGTCATAGGACTTCTAAGGCAATACAGTTGTCAGGTCAATACTGTGAGATGGTCGGGCGAGCATTCCGATGAATATGGGTTAGAGTGTGGGGTGAGACAGGGTGGAATAACCGCACCTCGCCTTTTTAATCTTTACATAAATCAGTTAATTACGGAGTTCAATAATGCTAATGTTGGTTGCTATGTAGATGGTGTTTGTTTTAATTAATATCAGCTATGCAGATGACATGGTTTTACTGAGCCCCGCGGTTGGATCACTTAGAAAGATGATTTCCATATGCGAGAAGTATGCAGAGTTGTATGGGCTCAGGTATAATGGTAAGAAAAGTGAGATGATGCTTTTCGCGGCAGGTAGGAAAGGTTTCTGGAAAGTACCACCAGTGTTATTGACTGGCGACCCCTTAAAGTTGTTGAGCAATTTAAGTACCTTGGATATTGGTTTACGTCAAACCAGAGTGACTATTTGGATATTGAGAGGGAGCGTAGGGCGCTTTCTGCTCGCTGTGACATGGTGGCGCGCAGGTTTGCACTGTGTACTCGGAAGGTGAAAATAACGCTTTTTAGAACGCCAGTCGTTTCACTGCCAGTCTTCTCGCAGAGAGCATACAGTGCTCTGCGTGTGCAATATAATAATGGCCTTAGAGCAATGTTGGGGTTACCACGGGTTTGTAGTTAGTGATTTTTTCGCTATAATGAGGCAAAGAATTGCTATGTTACTTGCGCGTGTACGGTTATCGAAAAATTATCTCCTGAGTATTTTTGCAGCCAGATGGGATAGTTCTGTACTGCGTCGTTGCAGTCAGTTACATTGTAAAACGTAAATCCCATCTGGCTTAACAATGTATGAATATATGTGATACAGTTTTAATTTATGTTTATGTTTGAGCAGTATTTTAAATTACTTTTAAATTACTTACACTCGTTTTTAAGATTTGTTGTACTAATCACATAAGGATCATAAAAAAAAGGTCTGAAATAAATTATTATTATTATAGGAGGCCACAATGGAACGGACATACAAATATTATTACAACTGCGAAAAATATTACCCACTCTCCTGTCAGTCGGGCAAAAATTAGAGATGTCGTTAACATTTTTATTTTTAAGGTATAAATGTAGTGCATAAAATGAGAATCACATTATTCTTCATTCATTTTAATATCGTCTGAAAATTCTCCTTGGCTCGTTGTTTAGCGTTATAAAAAAATAGAACTGTAACAATAACGAAGTTTGGTATTTTACAAAACCTTAATAAAATTTTAATATTTTCTTTCCTTGAAAATTAACTGCTTCGAATAACGTAAACTTTTTTGTATCAATCTGTAGGGAATTTAAGTCGCGTACATAAAAAAAATCTTTTTTCTTCAGCAAATATTTTTAAAGAATAGAGTTTGTGTTCTCAGTATAAAATGGCAGGAGTGTTTTTGTTTTTCAGCAGTTTTTTTGAAAGTGTGGCGTTTCGGAACGTTTTTGCAAAATAAAATGCAGTCGAGACATGTAGGTCGCTAGTTTTAAATGTTCCGTGAGATGACACAATACGGTTGCCAAAAAGCTGGAGGCTTTATAGCTGCAGGTGGTTATGACTGCAGATCGTATTTTCGTTGAATTTTTAGATGAATGCATTTAAATCACGCTCAAAATTTTGTTTTCACAGTCGCCCAACTGTTTAAGATATAATTTTAAACTAAAAGTTAAATTATATTTTTTACTCACTTTATTAACGAAGCGAATTTTAATTATAAATAATTCTAAGATACCATGCTACTTCTAATATATTAATATCGCTATTTCAGTGCTTACTAGGTTTTAAATGAGACAAGGGGTGATCATATTGCCATATGTTTGTGATTTTTCAAGCCACACAAATTATTTTCTATGGTAGGAAATAAAAGCTAGTACTTAACATATATAATAAATACACAAAACGTTACTAGTTTTGTGTATTTATTATAAAAGTGTTTTTCTATTTTTCTATAAATTGGTTACGTGAAACAGAGGGTGGGAAGGGAAAGAGGATTTGGCGGGGAAGGGGAAGGATTCGAGAAAGAAATATCAATTTTTCTGTCTATCCTCTGTCTTCTGCAACTCGAAAATGTTTGTTATAGATGTCTATGGGCAGTGGTCGGTAACACGTAGGTGACCGCTTTCTCGTTTGCCACCTGATGGTAAAAAAAATCAATGAAATTTATGACACATTTTAAAGAATTTATAGTATTGATATCAATTTATTATCAGTCGTAAGAGAAGGCAATAGCGCATTAGGGAAACAGAATCTAGCGTTGTTTAGTTCCAGTAATTGTGAATGTTTGGCTTTCAAAACAATTTGTTCAAATTCATGTGTATTATTATTTTTTGTTTTAAATTTCTGTTTCATTAATTGGGTGATAAAATTACGCCGAAGAAATATCTAAAACGAATAACCCAATTATTAATTGCATTCAAATACGGTCTTTGATCTCCTTGGAGCATATGTATTTACTAGCAAAAGTATCTTCAAAAGTAAAAGTTTTTTTTCTTAATTATGATTTTCTTGATTACACAGTGGATTTGACGGGGAAAGGGGATAGGAGAAGGAAATGTCCATTTTTCTGTCTATTAAAGGTAGGCAACGCATCTGTAAATCGCAAATGCTTGTTGCAGATGACTGCTTGCTCCTTTGCCATCTTCTAGTATAAAAAATGCATCTACTAACAACTGAATTTAATACAAACAACTCATTCATCAAAATCTTTCAAGTTGTTTAAATTACAGGAGGTCACAATGGAACGAACAGACATACATACAGAAATTAAGAACCACATCACAATCATCTATATGCTAACGACATACAAGAATTAGACAAATAAATTTCTTAACCAATTTATGCTTTAAATAATATTGCATCCAACATGTTGATGAAGTCATTATGACTGTTATGATCTATGGAGTGGTAAATTAAACTGTACACATTCTGTTTATATTAACGTTATAAATAACGAAACCTTCTTCTTTGTACTTAGAGAAACAAATATTTATATGTTCTCACGCTTTTTCCTTAATGGAATTATGCAAAACAGTAAACAATATGTACGCGGAGAAAGCTTTTCGCAAATAAGAAACCTTTTTATTATCGCCTTCGTGTTCACGGAGCTACTGCCGTGGCCTTTTTGTGTTGTGGCCATAAAAATCGGGGGAAGGATTAAGAATGCGTAAAGACTTTTTTTTTGTAGTTTTAGTTAGTTCTTCAACTTTAATATTTATTTTATAAACACGATAGATATATAGAATGTGTATGTTTGGATAGTTAACAAACATGTCTTAACTATTTTAAATGGATTTTTATCTAATTAAGTTCTTGTTATTTGACTACTTCCCCTTGTTTCCTAATAATTAATTGTTCATCTGTGTAACGTAAATATATAGTGGTATTGTATCGTTAGAAATATTTGTATTACCTAACTCCTAACTGCGAAAACTCTCAGTATCTGTGCAAAATGATAGAAGCCTTGCCGAGAAGCCGAGTACGCATCGCACAAAATTTAAAGAACTGAGAAATGTGTGCGACATTTTGAATTTAATAAACCAATGACCCAATTTGCTTTAACGAGACGTTCAGTCGTAATCGAGGTAACAATGTGTATTTTTATTGTATTCAGTACAGATACGGATATCTTACGGGAATTGCATGTTTCACTTATTACAAAGCAATTAAGTTAATGGTGTTTTAACTCGAGTTAAAGACATACTTACATCTTACGTGTTTACTAAAAAAGGTAAGTCCCTATTATAATTTTTACAGTATAAAGACGTTTTAATCTCTTTTTACGACGCAGTATATTTTCGTACAATTGTCTTAGTTTAGCTTCCATTCAAAAGTTAAAAGCTTTGATCACAGAACTGCATAAAGATGTATTGTTTGCATCTTGAATTGTTTACGTCAAGAATTGTGACCTACTTTGCATTTTTCTTGTTTTTTGATACTTTGAAATACTTGCGTGTACATCAATATTTTTTTGTCTTGTGATTCTTTTTATCTATTGATAGTTAATTTTTAACTGTATACCAAACAGGTCTTAAATAAGATGTAGTGATAAGTGTTAGAAAGTGTCGGCTTATTGAATTCTTCTACATCTTGAAGTGATTAATTCATATTGGGAAGTTGAATTGGTGCAGATAGATTTTTAATTAAATCATAATGAACTGACCGATTGGCGCAGTGGTAAGATATTTGCCTCTCACGCCGCAAGGTCGTGGGTTCAATTCCCACCCAGGACAAACATTTGTGTGTATGAACATCTCTGTTTGTCTTGTGTCTGGGTATAATTATCTATATATGTATGTATTTATAAAAGAAACATATTAATATATGTAGTATATCAGTTATCTGGTTTTCATAGCACAAGCTCTGCTTACTTTGGGATCAGATGGCCGTGGGTGAATAATGTCCCAGAATATTATTATTAATATAATGTCATTATATTTTTCACACAGAAATATAGTTCGATATTATCAGAAGATCAAAGAAATAGACCATGGATACGATATAAAACGCTTGAACACCTTCATCATTTTAGATGTATAGTAAAAATTAGAAACGAAATAGAGGATAAAGAGTATTAGAAAATTTGATTTACGCAATTTGAAATCGCGTAGATCGTATTTTGTTTGAGCTCTTACAACTATCGATTATAAGCTTAATGCGCCCGCACTATTGTTTAGCTAATGCACATCTGAATTATTGTACGCAATCAGTGCATAGATATAATTTATTATGTGTTAGGTACTACCACACTTCGTACCCAGATTTACGCGAATTCGACTTACGCGCTGATCGCTCAGTTCCACATAGCGCTTAAGTTAATCCGTAGTCCTCCTACCCATGTAAATTACAAGCGTGTGCGGTATATAACTAGACATCTAAAATCATACTGTTCTTTTATCACGTCAGTCAAAATTTGTTTTAACAAGTTAAATTTGATATGAAGCAACTATCCGCTCGAATTTTAGCAAAAACTCCTTAATTGGTTATCAAGTTTCGTAACTGGTATTTCGTACCCTCGTTCGTCGCTGCTCAAAATTAATAATTGCATCACTATATATCGTAACATTTCTAATAATATTGTATATAACGTGTAACTGTTCAGTAACGACTAGCTTTTTGGTTCCAGTTATATATTTATAAATAAACTAACATCATCTAACGTTATTATTAATTGGTCCAAATACGAGTATTTTAACACTTTAAGCCCGACGGATTTCTTTTATTCATAGCTATTTTATTCAGGTGTGAAATAATATAAAAAATGCAATATTAAATAAAAAAAACAACCCCTGAGTAGTAACTGGGGTTATATTTATATTTTCGGTAATGTTAGACATTGAGGGTCTGTTTCTCAATGTCCAATTAAAGTCCTGAATAGGAATGTTCTGTTAATCGAAACGCCAAAATGCGACGTTGCCACCATCAACATACAACTAAAAAATTGTCACATAAACCTAATGGTTAGACGTTTGTGAAACTCACTATTTTAATAGAAAGTTTATGTGGCAGTTAATTTATTTGTTAATTAGTTGCAAAACATCTCACTCAAGCTTTGTGAAACAGACCCTAAATCTTAGGTGAACACGTTATTCGTTTGATTCATTGTTAATCAAAATAATTTCTCTTAGTTTGTAAACTGTATTTGTAAGGTTTTAGTAATGTGATTAAAATGACGTCAAATTTCTAAATTGTAATATTGTAAACCGACTTTATTGCGTTTAGAGGTGCTGTCAATAAATAAAGACATCCATTATATGGCTAAACGTTGCCGTGCGCGCACATCTGGTGCTGACATATGATCCACTTGATCCGCCATTACTGCGAGTGCTTGCAGAACGTGCGCCGCCTCGTAATAAATTTCAAACGGGCTTTATTGCTTAACAAAGTGTTCGCGTTTTTTTACAAAAATAAGGGACGTTGATACTTGAATGTCATTATATTAATTGAACGACTGAGAACAAAGAGAGGAGGAAGAGGACAGTAGAAGGAAATGACGACTATATACTTTTTAACTTTTCCCTATTAACTCGTAACTCGGACTCGTTTTCGTTACAAATTGTAAATTGACTGTATAGACAGCGTATATATGAAACCGGGGTTTGAATATAATAATGTGGGGTTGTAATTAATTCAATATTCATTATTTTAATAGAGAATATCAACATTTTATAAGAGATAGGGCGATAGATACCTTGCAGTCTCTACACCTGACTGTATGTCTTCAACATTTATATGTTTTCAACATCTTACGCCTGTTTATATAAATTTTTTATGAAATAGTACTTGTCAAGTTGTCTTTAAAATATGTCACTGTGGAACTTTGACCATAATGGAGGGGGTCTGTGCTCCTTAACCTCCCCCGGATCCGCCAATGGTTTCATTACTTGATAGACAGCTGAAGAAAAAACTTCGTTGTCTTCCCTTTAAAATAAAATACATAAACAGATCTTGATAACATTTTACCTAAGAATAATCTATCTATTTTGACTACAACATCTAAAATCAGTTTACTATGTTTATCATTAAAGATATAATTTGAAATGATGAGATACGAATACTTTCAATATCCCTTGTACTATCCCCTAATACTGGTAAATAGGGGACTTTTGATCTACGGAGTTATGATTTGTAAAAAAAACTCATCGAGAGAACCTACAGCTTTTACCTTGCCATGGGTTATATATACTTAAGCCAATTAACAATCCTGTCACAGCGTAATGACCGAGGCCTAATAGTTTGTGGCTGAAATAACTTCGCGCGGTTAAATTAATGATGGTTGTTTCGAATTACAACGGGATAAAGTTAATCCTCTACCGTCACTTAATACATAATTAATGATTTCATTTGTTAAACAAAATCTGATGCTTCTATTTTCGACGAAAAACGACTGCTTTGTCATGTCTTGTAGCAAACTGAAATTCTCATAATGTTCTATTCAAAATAGGTTTTAATTAAAAAGTTTTGTCTATTGTATAATCGGAAATTAAATAATCATTTTGTTATTCTGGTGATCTTGTTCGGAAAATTAGAATAAAGTTGAAAAAAAAAATATCGTCATCGACCCTTAATAAAATAGTTTGCTTATTTAAAAAATCATTAAAGATATTGAAATGGTGAACACTCCTTTTTAAGATTATGTTACATTGATAAACGTTGTAATATATGCACATGCAGGTAAAGTTGATAAAATTGATGTGATTTTATGTAACTGTAATATATTATATTTAAAATACAAATATAAATTAAGAGAGACTAACAAGACAAATCTATGTTGTAAAAGCAAGTGGCAGAATTGGTTGGGAACGACTCCGAAAAACTTATATCGATTAAATTAATGCCGTCCTGGAGAAGGCGATATAAGGTGTACTAGTTACCGACGAATATGTTTGCGTAGACCATAGTGGATGTAGAAGAAGCGAAAGAGGTATGTCAGGATCGCACCAAGTGGAAATCCGTAAATCTCTGCCTACCCCTCAGAGCTCTAAGCGTTAGTTTTATGTTAAAATACAAGCAAGCTGAAGGTACGCGAATGAGCTAAGAGATAATAAGCTCTTAAGTCAGTCTAAATTTTAACACACAGAGTATACTTATAAAAATGTCCGCACCGTATAATATTCCTAATCCAATTGTGAGCTGAGATAGTAACAGTTTACACCAAGCTCGAAAACATTTATCATTTTGTTATATTTTTAGAAAACTTAACGCGAATTTCACATCAGCCCAGAAACCTACTTAGTGTGTATAGCAGGGCTAAAGCTGCCAATAAATAGATAAGCCACCGTTATCAACTAATACGTCATGTCACGATATCTGAGGTGCTGACACAAAGGTCTCTTGATCTGCCTTGCCATTACTTTGAGTGGTAGCGGTACGTGAGTCGCGTGGTAATACTCTAAAATAATCTTTATTGCTTACAGAAATATTGTGCTTATCTTAGTACAATAGTTACCTTAAACATGAAACGGTAGAATAAACTTTACATATTGAATGTGAGTGCAAATGAAAGTATAACAAATACAATTCTCTTGTTTCGCGTTTTAGAAAAAGAGAGTGAAAATAAGAATTTTATAAAATAAATTGATTCCAAGTTTTGCAGGTTAGATCATTTCACTCCGTTAGTCAAATACATATCTTCGTAATATAAATGTCGTTTTTCCGTTGTATTTACTTCTTCCGTTCTTATGGTCTTAGAAGCTTGCTAAAAATACACACTATTTCTTGCAAATTAATAAAATTATTAGAAGCAATTTATGAAAATAATAATAAAGTAAACCAAAACTTTTGTACGTTTTGTAAGTTGACGTTGAAATAAAAAGAAAACATAAATAATAATAATATTAAAAAAATAAATTAAAACACTAAAGCATAGCTTCCATATTTATTCGATGATAACTGTCTTAAAACTGGATTTAATATTTTTCATGCTTGTACGTATTTACTCTTTAAATGGCATTGTGGCTGAATATGTGTGTTAAATTTTGACTTTTTTAAAACTTACCTCTTTCGGTCCACTGTCATTCAATGCTGTCATTCCAATAATATCATTCCAAGCCAAACAATAAATCGACCTCCATGAATGTGTTCACTTAATTTTAGGCAGTGTCTGTAGGTAAAATAACAGCTTTAACAGCTAATAACAGGAACGTTACTCGTTCACCTATTCTGTGTCTGTAGTAGGTTTGTGTTTTAAAGGCATTCGACAGTAGGCAAAAAATTTTAGAGACAAAAAGGCCACACAGTAATACATCTCTTCCTATAAATCCACAACAAAGGACAGTAGAAGTGTTATATCGCCTCAGAGGATACAAATGTAATATGACTTCGTTACGAAGTAAGTTATTCACTGCGCAGAAATGTCAGAGACGGGGGCGTATGTTAAATTTTCCAACGCTTTGTTGAGAACATACCATCTCGTGGGTTGGATTGTCGGCCTGTTAAGATACAATTTTAGTTTAGAAGAATGTGAGGCTATAAAAACTTTTTTTTGGTGAAGAATTTATAAAATCCGTTCAATAGTTTTTGAGTTTATCCGTAACATCAAAGTCAATTAGTATACAAATATTTGTATATCTCTCATTATATAAATTCACGAGTTTACTAATTAAATGTTAGACTGTTAATTTTTTCTTTAAGTATTATATACTTTTGTTGTACTGTTGTTTTGTATATATACTTTTGTACTTTCCAAAAACATTTAAGATATCATTACATAAATTACATTATACAGTAAAATTTTATTAAAATTTTGATTAACGATCTAAGTTTAATCAGTGGTTTTTATTCTAACACATAACGTAATCTTGTATGTATTTCATTACTTATTAACCGATTTAAAAAAAAGAAAACGATTTCAATTCAGTCGTATTTTTATGTTTGTTACAGACCTTAGTTATTTAGGGGTCCCATTTAATTTTTAAAGTCATTGAATCTTGGTTTCGAAGATATATCGAAATTTGGCATACTGGTAGACTTATGCCTTGTTTGGATTTAATAGATTTGTAATGAGTCGAAGATATATTGAAATTTGGCATACTGGTAGACTTATGCCTTGTTTGGATTTAATAGATTTGTAATGAGTCGAAGATATATCGAAATTTGGCACGGTTTTTCATCACGTCGCGCGCGCAAGCACGAGTCTATTGTGTCCGTATATTTTATTCCATTTCTCCGGAAAAATGTCCGCTTCTGACCTGCAG
>DWLR01003621.1:0-13233 GCA_018246295.1 Papilio alexanor hazarajatica
TATATATATATATATAATAAATAAAATTCATTAATTAATATATATTCTTAATCCTCGTAGTTGACATTCCACAGCTGTAGTGGTTTTCATATAATTTGCTGTTTCGCACAACTGCTGTTCCAAACCATTATAGTTAATAACCTAAAAGAAATTATCTTGCTCCTTTTTTTTAAAGAATGACAACATATCTGTGGTTTTTCTAGTATTGTCTACGACATTAGACGTACTTCGGTCTCTATTCTACTACTACATCAATAGTTTGAGCATCTTAGGAGAGAAGTTAGCAGTTGTACAGTATACGTACAGTATACTTGCATTCGCAGCTATGTTCATACTGTTAAATTTCTGTGTTTGTTACTGATGTGTGAGCGCAATTAATTGTATCAAAAATTTCACTCCCTGCTTTTTTCTGTAATATACGTAAAGTATAAATTCAAAAAAAATTGTTATACTTACTTAGCAGTGCACAAGAAGAATTGTGATCCATTGGTGTTAGGGCCCGAATTTGCCATACTCAATATACCAGGACCCGTATGCTTCAGTGTAAAGTTCTCATCCTCGAACTTATGACCGTATATTGATTTTCCACCAGTTCCATTGTTATTTGTGAAGTCACCTCCTTGACACATCTTAATTTCATTAAGGAAATTAAAAGTTGAACTTGTAGCAAAAAGTTGTTGAGCTACATAAAACTACTCAAACAAAAGGATAATAAGTAACAACAGTTACTTTAGTTTATGTATCTGCTACCCCAGTTGGGGTGAGACTAATCACATACCCAAATTAAACTTTACAAATATCCAAAATAGTAAGCCAAAGGCATTTTTTTTTTTAAATTAGTACCAAATATAATACACTAACATAATATAAACATAGCCATACTGTTGGTATGCTGGGTTACCCCAGAGGGACATGCGTAGAATTTGGATTTTAACTTTTCGTGATCCTGGCACCTCTCTCGCCTTTTCTACATCGATATTCACATACATACTCGTCAGTTATGGGCACTCCTTATATTGACTTTCATTAAGATATCACTAATTTAATTGATGTTAGTTTTTCTGGAATGTCCTCTACCAACACTACAACTCACATTTGGAATATAGATTAGTACTATTAATATAAGTACAAATCAAAATTAATAGAAAAATCTAGTATAATCACAATTTACATACAATCAATGAAAGGCTTATTATTGTAACATGGTTGTAACATTTTGAATTTAGATGTAAGAAATTATTTTTAACTTAAATAATTAATTTTCCTTTTGTTGCGATGAGCTGAGATTTTTTTTTTAATTTATTTAAACTAAATAAGCAAACTTGATAAAAATAATAATAAACTATATATACTTATAAACTAAAACTAGATACACATATTGAATGTGAAGCTACAGTTAGATGCTAAAACATAGCCCTTAAATATTTGGCTATATGCCAATGAATTTTAAGGATAAGGCTATGTAAATGATATTCAACTGCTATCATATTTCTCATACAACATATAATCTTAATTAAAAAGGATACAAAATCAGGTATGATTCTATGGAAGCTACTCCCCTGGTAGCCAAAGCCCTTCTCATGTGTACACAGGGCCCTAAAGTTCTCTGCAGTCTTTGGCACCACATCTGCTCGGAGCATCATTATTATTCTACCCAACTCCTGCTTCCCGATGCACACATCAAAGTAAACCTGTGGGTTGCGTTTCTCTGTAGGTTTGGCAGGAATAGACTGAAAGATAGTTTTGTAAGAATTATTGTACAACAAATTAAAATTCTTTGTCATTTGGCTTAAAATGACTTAAAATTTTATTCAAGGACACAAAAATTTATAGTCATTTTATGAACAAAAATGCAGAAATTATGACACTTAAAAGTATTTTCGAAATACAGATAGAAATGTACTCTATAATTAAATATATAATATAATATAAAAGGATGAATAACTTAAGAATATAGTAGACCACCTTAGATCACCTAAGTTCTTAAGAAGGAAGCAGTCTAAATGAAATAAATAAAAAAAAGATAAATAAAAAGCAGAATAAATAAAAAATGTATAGGATATTACTAGTAACTTAAGCTACAGCTCATGTTGAGTAGTATATTCTTATTTAAGGACTAAATATTATAGTTTGCTGACAGAGATCACTCGCAGCAACATCAACGGGTTTGGTAATGTTCTTTGGAGAACTAGCTGATCTGAAATGCCATTTGCATAAGCCTGCAAGTATAAATTTGGAAATTAAGAAACTAAAATAACTCTTCTTACATCAGTCACTTCAGTTT
The DNA here is from genome assembly GCA_018246295.1 of Papilio alexanor hazarajatica. NCBI lineage: Eukaryota > Metazoa > Arthropoda > Insecta > Lepidoptera > Papilionidae > Papilio > Papilio alexanor. Next base: position 2,285 of record DWLR01003621.1, read on the forward strand.
TTTCCTTAGCAGCCTCCTCTTCTCCTTCCTTGTTGATGGTCAGAGTTTCACCAGCATGCTTCTGTAGCCAGCTGTCTTCTGACCACACGGGTCTTGTGGAACCTTCCTTTATCCTCTGTGGTGCGGCAACATTCACTCTTATTGTTCTACCAAATAATTCTGAGTCATTCTGAAAAGTGAAATCAGTTGTCAATATTATGTAACAAATTAGATTATACATGCATTTTTTATTTTAAAATGTTATGATTTAGTAATTCACTCTGATTCTCTCCTCATGCAAAAAATGTGTTAATGCTGATTGCATTTTATAGCAAAGGTTTTTTATAGAGAGGACCTTAAACCTTTTTTTCAAGTTATTCAATTCTATCTACAATTGTAAAGTCAGATTTCGCCATAATATATAGTTGAAAGCTAACTGCAAAGACAATTTAATAATTCCGGCAATGCACCCATTGTTAGGCATGATAAGGGTGTATGATGATCACTTAACAACACATGAGCTGGCTTTACTTCTACCATCAAACTAGTAATTCAATTACAAAATCAATAAGTTTGACTGACTGTACCTCTATGACACTATAGAAAAGAGTACGAAATCAAATGACGTTATTTAATATCAGTCAAGCCGTTTAGGCAATAGGAGGAATACAAAGGGGCGGACACAGCACATACAAACATTCTCACATACCCGCGAAAAACATTATTTTTCTGTTAATCGGTTAAAACTTAGAAATACAATTCCTCCGTCAATCATTGTGCCGTCAATTGCGCAAAAATATTTAATCTAAATTACTGTTTTGAATGGATCATACCATATTATCAATAGCTGCCGCAGCATCTTCGGCGTTTTCAAACTCTACGAAGGCAAAACCTCTGTGCTTTTCTGTCTCGTAATCTAAAGGTATTTGTACATCAACTAAATCTCCAAAAGGAACGAACGCCGCATTTAAAACTTTTTCATCAACCTCTTCTGCTAAACCACCAACGTATATTGTTCGTTTAGAACTTGGTTTACTTGACATTTTACTAATTTAGCAAAAGCACTTCGAAACTTTCTTAAAGTAACTTTTAAAAACCTTTTGAGTTCCGTGTTTTTAAATTATAACCCCACTTTTTGACTTTTAAATGTCGTAAACAATAATACGGGTTGACAGTTGACACTGATGTTTAAGAATTATGTTACCAAGTTATCACTTGTGAAAGCCAAAAACAAAGAAAAAAAGTTATACACATTATAATGTACACATATTCCACACAGAGACTCAATATACATTTTGAAATCTGTCTTTTCTTATAAAATTGTTATATAAATATAATTTGTTTCTATAAGTAGTGATCTAGTAAACAAAAAAGCAATGAAATAAGCTCAATCAATATTCACTAAATGCGAAAAAGGTGCAATTTTTTTTCTTTTCAAAATAAAATCATTCTAAGTTGATCCCTTATATATTTTTTTATTTCTTCAAAAATTTTGATCGATTACTGATAAAAATAAGAAAGAACCGGCTAGAACCGGTATGCAATTTCTTTTTAATGAATTGCATATTTGAATGTTATCTATCCTAACCTAATCTAACCTAAGCTTACCTAATTTAAGTCTAGCCTAAAATACCCGTTTTCCTCCCCGGTGTTTGGTTCGCGGGGCTTTCGCCCTACCCCAGCTGAAAGCCGGGGTGTTCCTCTATCCACCACCCAAGGACGCGCAACGTCAGAGTTCACCTCTCCGCGCACTCAAACAACCGAGCAGGTCCGTGGGTTGGATCTAGAACCTAAAATAAGAGTTCAATATATAGTAATTAATGTGACGATTTAAAAAAAATCACATATTATTACAGTTAAGGTCAATTTAGGTATTTTAAACCGTTTTGGTCTGACTGTTCAATCAAGACATTTCGATTGCGAAACTATCAACAAAAAATTAAGACGAAGCTGATTTTTATGGTGTTGTCACACCACACACTAAGAATTCCATGAATGGATGTTTTTAAATTCAACAAAAAGTCTAAGGGAAAACATTATTAATCTAGTGTACATATAAATCTAGTTGTACCAAAAATAATTTGTCAGGACCGCGCGAAATGGAAGTTCATAATATCTGCATAAACGACTGTCTCACGAGCGTGATTTCTTATTAAAGAAAAATTTTATTTATATTTAAAAACAAACAGAATTCTATTATTGAAAATAAAATCACAAACTTCTGTAACAGTAATCCCTATTGGGTGGGTGCTGTGCTAAACTAGTTTTGTATTACTTGCATAAAATTTTATTGCACCAGGACGCTCGGTCAGATCGCAAATTATAATATCCATAAGGATGTAATAGGTATATTTTATGCAAATCCAAATTGAAATTCAATGAATGTTTATAATGAATAGCTTTGCCCCGCGGTTTTTCTCGCTCGTTCGTACACATTCCCGTGATGGTATTGCTTAGAGTTATTTTTCTTTCTGCTCGACTTCTAAGAGTCGTAGCGTGATGTTTAATGGCCTTTAACCTTGTGTAATACTTGAGCTGTTAAATGCAAAAATAATCTTTCAAATCCGATAGGTAGGTCCTCAAATTAGCGTGTTCCAACAAATTCTTTAGGTTAGTACAGATTGACTGTAGTGCTGCATTGATCGTTGACTCTGTAGATAGTAAGTAGTTCCTTCGGTCTAAGTTTAATTAAGTCATCGTTTCCAATACTTTAACAACGTTTTAAATAACAAAAAATATTACATACATATTTTTCTAAGTCCTTAAATTTAACATAGAACCTATTTGCCTACAAAATCGTCAACTAAATTTAAAAATAAAGGAAATTATTAACTTATTTAATAACTAAGAAGCACTCTAAATATATATAGTTAACGTAATACTATAATCTCCGACATAATTATGAAGCGGTATGTTCTAAGTCGGAAGCCTACAGTTACCGATAATAGTCATTGTAAAGACATAAACACTGTCATAGCTTTGTTGTAGAATGTAACTGTAATCGTCGCAATCAAATTTCAAGTATTTAATACGAATAGAGTATTGTACATAGATAGATACTATATATAGTATAAACGCACTAAACACACAACACTAAACCTGCCATCCACCATGAGGTGTAGTTTAGTGCGATGTATGTACTTTGGTAGTATTAATTGAAATGTGAGTACTACCAAATACACTCACTATAATTCGTACGTAATGCAGGAAGAAAATATTAATTTGTTCAAGTCGCATACTATAGTACCTCATAGTTCATACATATACCATTTTCTCTTTCGACAGTCATAAAGTTACATACTTCATCACCGTTAAATTAAAGAAACTAATGACTTTGCAATGTACCAAGTAACTTAAGTCGCTCGTAATATCCTAGATTTATATTACCACTGTACAGTTTTGTGAGAATTAAAGCGAATTAAGCTATCGTAAATTCACAGACACAGCTTCCATGAGAGTCCAAGCTATCTAATTTTTACCCCATAAAGCCTTCTCGATTATAAGGTTAAGGCACCAGTGATTTTCCAGTTGCAACGACTATCTAACGATCGTTTATTATCAATGCCTAGGGAGATATCATTGACTACACCTAATTTATGTGTATCCGTGTTTTATATTTGTATACGTCATCATTCTCTTGCCCATTTTCCCACGTTTAAGTGGAGTCGGCACAACACGTTTCTTTTTTCCATGCCAAACTTTGTTGTATGCATATATAGATTTATGTTATTTATATAGATCCATCTCGGCCTATGATCGTCCACTGCTAAACATAGGCCTCCTCTATTGATTGCAATGGGGAGAAATGTGCCATAATCTCCACGCTTGGCAGGCAGGTTGGCGATCGCATTATGTTCCACCGTACTTATCAAAAGACGCTGCTGCCCGTCGTCCGATGGTCTTTATATCCAGAGACAAAACAAAGAGACATGTTCATGCACACGAAATGTTTGGCACGGGTGGGAATCAAACCGCCGACCTGCGGCGTGAAAGGTAAACATCTTACCAACCGCGTCAATCGGTCATCATTTATATAGATATTCAAGCACTAACAAAAAAACACTTACAGGTATAGTAGATAGTAGAACTGGCTTGAACTTTAACCCATATTCGACATATTCTAACAGTTGTAGAGGCAGTACTAACGACTGGTGTTTGTACAGGCCCTCCTCAGCCAGAGAAGTACTAACTCACAAAAAGTATTTATTCTTTCTTTGTAGTACTTATTCGTTTCATCAGATGAGAGGTTCGCCATATGCATTCACATATCTCTCTTTCTCATTTTTCCATGACTTGATATAACACTCATGCCCATAACCAAGAGATTACGGATTTACAGAGATGTTATAAATAAGTTTTCAAATGTATTTAAATACATAGCAAAACGGTTTTCGACAAAAAGTATTTGAAAACAAAGATGAAAAATATTCAAATTAAATATTTCAAATAAAATACTAAATACATTTTAATTTTTTTTTTCAATTACGAAAAAGAAATAGGTACTTTGCATTTTGTACTTGTATTTTACATACATTTGTTTCCTGCTAATCCTTAAATCGCCTTTTTTTAGAATGTCACTTATATGTTCGATATAACTTTTTCTCGGGCGTCCCCTGCCCATACAAAAAGGCAAGAAACCCTTCTATTTTCAAGTATTCACTTACTATAAGTTGATAACGATTATTTGTTCGTTTGCTTAAATAACAAAGATAAAATTAAGTCAGATGCTCAGCTCGAATTGATTTTATCGGTCACTTAGAATCTGCTTTCAGCCTTATTAACCAGTTAGTAACTACAAACATCAGTTTTATTTCGTTGATTTTGTTTGAATAAAAAAAAGCAGCAGTTAACTGGTTCTAACAATTCTGATTCGAATCTATGAACCGCAAAACCATTTCTTAGCTACCAGGCTTCTATCGCTATATCTAGTACTAGTTACCGCATCTATAAATTTTCCATTGACCCGTCTATACCCGTTTTTTTTAACAGGATGAATTCAATTTGTCGCGCAAATATAGCCCGTATCAATTTGCAGTAAATACTATTATTGTTAGATTGTTATCCGTAATCAGCCGGGAGCAAGTAGCTCGCAACCTGATTGTGACTTGTAAAGTTGCGCGTTACCAATCGTGTTATTACCAAGAAGTGCATGATAGTTGACAGTTGGCAGCCAATCGAAGAATTTGTATCAAACTGTTCATGAACCGGACTGTTAAAAAGATACCACGCAGGTTTAATGTACTTACGTCATATTTTATTAGATTTCATATATTACGCGAAATAAGAGAGAAACAATTGATCAGATGATTTTGGAATGGATTTAAATGCAATTTATTTATTATTTATGATGTTTTAATTTTAATAATAATTAAAATTAAAACATCACTGTTAGGCAACGAGCAGGCAAATTACGAAATCTCGCTTCTTCTACATTCATATATATTTGCAAACTTGCAACGGGTACTCGTAACAGCGTTTTGGATGAGACAAATTTCGCTGAATCCATACCAAAGCTGCCATTCACGTCTGTAATTTTGTTGTTGTTTTATTTAAAATTAAATTCAAAGGCAATAATAGTTTATTACCATAACAGTTTATCGAATACGATATAATGTATGTCTTTGCCGCATATAATAATATTGGTTATACACACAATGGAAAACCTCGAGCTTTTCCCACCGCGTTAAAATAACGCCATTGTCTATCTTAACACACAAGCAGTTGACCCTTCGTTGACCTCTGCTGTTTATACGAAGACTAGCATATTGATGCTTATCTAAACTAACTATTGATGATATGCGTAAAAAGTCTATTGCTACAGGAAGGTGTGGGAAACGGGAATTTTACGCATTTTTGAAGAATGTAATGTATGATGTATTGATTAATTATACTGTCGTGATCTGTTCCTCTGTTTGTCTGTACTTAATATTATAAGAAATAGAATTTAATTATTTTTTGTTCCCGATAAACTCAAAAACTTCAGAAGAAATCTTTATATCAGCAAGTAAACCAAGAGTATTAGTTGTTTGTCACTGGATTTTGGAAAATACATTTTCATCCCCTTCCCACCCCCTTTTCCCCTAATTTAACATATCTACGTTGTTTAATACATTTAATAATTAAAATAGGAATGGAAAGAATTTAAATATAACTGATGAATGAATGAATGTATAATGAATGAATAATTTAACATGATAGACAAGAGTTACAATAATTATCAAATTCTCAGAAATAATGAACGTTGAAAATTAGCAAAATCAGGCATTTTACTAATACATTTCACCTGTCGGTACAATTATTAGCATATCGTGTAATTAACAGGCACATTTAGCGCCAAATTCGTCGCGTAGCTTCGGGCGTAACCTCTAACGCTACGTGTAAAATTAAATGTAAATTTAGATAACTTTGATCACTGATATCGAAAGTTATACTAAATGTGTAATTAAGCGTTTGCAATTCAATTGTTTTAATTGCGTTAACTGACATTATTATATTATGCACAGGTGTTTGAAAATGACGTGAAGACGATCACAAATATAAATAAATAAATCCTTAACCGAAACAATTTTGAGAATGAACTAAATATAAAGTTGTTAAGTTTGCGCGCTAGAGGGCTGTATAATGATGTTATTATTTCATATTTTTTCCAAAGGGTAACAAATATTACTGCATTCTTTCCACTTTAAAGTACCTACGCCGTTTATATTTTAAGGTCCTTATTAACTTCGATTAGATATATTAACATCCTATGAACATCTCGCTCGTTTCATAACTGACCTACTTGTACGAGTACATATAAAAATATTCATTTGCGTTTCCAAAACTCATCCACTCGTTATTGCAGTGTCATGCCTCACATAAAACCATTTATTTACTTTACTCGTTATCTAAAAAATATTCGTCATATCGTAATGTAAATTACTCTAATATCTAATCGAGTTTCGAACCCGGGAACTATAACTCCGAAAACGGACACCTACTGTCGGTTTATGAAAGTTGCGTCCGTCATTATAACGGTGACAGTTAAATTAAATATTGACCTTGATTTTTAAAAACTAGTTTTTAAAACTAGTTTTTTTTTCCAATTATTGACATTCGAATTTCCTATGTACAGGACATGTAACTTGAAATTATTAATGGCAATATTTATAACAATAAATTGGGATATCTGTAAATAGAGAAAGCTTGCGGAAAAACCTTTCAGGTATGAGTGCGCACTTAGAAATAAGTGCAATTTCATATTACTAGTTAATTATTTTAAATTGTTACCCTGGCCTCCCGTACTCCTAATCCTAAATCAATGGTCTTATGTGGGAGGTACACTTAAAAAGAAGGTAATGAAAGAAAAATCTGACTTACGTGATCTTACGATGACAACTACGCTGAGCGATGCTTGGTCCACAGCTAGTGTATTTATTAAAGTTAACGGCTTCACATAAACAGCCTACGACTTTGTGCCCGAAGCCTTAATGACTTGACACAAGTCTTAAAGACAATAGCATAATATATGTAAAAAATATAAGCTCTCACAACAGTGTAACCCTAATGTGGTCAGGTATAAAGGAGATTTAAATCATTTAAGCCTACTTTTCATATAACTTATTTGCAGCAACATCGTTGTGACCCTTTTGGACTGTCAACACTCAAATATCCATATCAATTTACTATTTTATAATAACTTACAACGTTAACTTTAAATAACAATTATTATTTAAAATGTTAATAAAGCATTCAGTTTAATCATTGCTCATTATTGAATTATAAGCTTCAGATATGTAGGAAGATTACACACATAATTCGTAATTCTATATCATAATGATCGAATGACTAACCTAAAATTTGATATTACAAGACAATGATTTTTTTTTTGTTTCTTACGCTAACATTGTATACTTAAAACGACAGATACTGATACCTTATAAGTATGTTTGCTTTATATTGAACTTCATACACTAAAACATAATCAAGATCGTCCTTAAAATTAAAAATAAATATATTTTATTAAAAAAACTACTGTGAAAGTATAATTTTGTGAAAGTTTAAAATGAATGTAAAATTCATCGTGGCGAAAAATAAAAGTTGTATGTGTAACGGAATATTTTGTTGCTGACAGCAGACGTCATAAAGTTTCAACCTTTAGACGTACTAAGATGACGATCCCTTTCCATCAACATCCGCAACTATCAGAAAAGTTGCCTTGCCTAGGAATGTGGAATGTAAAATTTCCTATGATAGTAAAGGAGTTCATCAGACGAAACGCAAAGTCATACAAACATATAAATACATACATATAAATACATCTACTTCACGCCGTAGTACCTTACCGGTCGAGCGGGTTAAATCATGCAAAATCTGCTGTTGGTTACTTGGACTTAACTGCTGCATGCACCTTTGCAATATCTGGCAATAAATAGGCACACGGGTGTAACAAAGACCATGCTTACACGATTGCCTTGTCTCATGTAATCCCTTCTAACGTTTATATAATTTAGCTCACCACAAGAGATTCCCTTCTTATGGTCATATAAGAAAAAAAATTACCACATAACTGAGGCGCTATAACAAAATAACCAGTTAAGTGAGATACACGCGGCTTGCTCGTTTTTTTCATATTTGCTGAGATGTCTCGGGACGAAGAGGGTCAATTGTATCTGGATAGACGTCTTTAACACAGGGTCAGTATTATTGGCAAACTCGTATTGTTTATTAATGAGTAAAAATTTAGTACATAGTAAGGACAGTTTTATTTTAAACTAAAAAAGAAAGAGCTAAGCGATATAATATTTATCAAATTAATATCTTATCCCTCTTTCATGTGTAAAGGAATAATAGAGAAAACCGTAACCCCTTAGTCCCACATAGCATAGATTCGTAGATATAAAATTCACTTATAAGTATAATTTGATTTCTCACTACTGTCGCATTGTTATTATGGAAAACGGCAAACAAAATAACTGCTTGTTTAGCGCCCATCGGATAATAACTCCCGCAACAATCAGAAACTTCTTAAACTAAGTGCTTGCCAGCCTTTGTTTAAATAGAGAGTATATAGGGATACGGAAAAAAGGGGGAGATGGGAAGGGTCTGCGGCACCTCAGGCAGCAAACTCTACCATTAAAAGTGTCTTGGTACTTAATAACAAACCGTTGGCCAAGCCAAAGAGCCGTATTGTCGCGGACTGGCCACTATAAAACGTGTCGGACGGGTGTTTGGCGTGCACTCGCCGGTTGGTTCGCGCAAGGTCAAGTTCGAGGACCGAGTCATTGCTCCAACACTGCATAGCTCATTCCAGCTCCCGCGCATCTCAACTTTGGATCCTCGCGGTGAGTTTGTTCTATTTCAAACACACCTCTATATATTTATGGCGTAATTATTGACATTCAAACTAGATACTATGGTAATAAGTAATTAACAATGTAGAAGTAACGAAATTTAATACTTTTACACCAAAATTAAAAAAAACAAGTTGTTGTATACAAAGCTATCTTATATAAAAAGTTGTTGTATCGTTGTAGCTGTCTTAGTGTTGCAAATCGATTTCTTTGAGTATTTTTTATAGTTTAAGAGACTCATATGCACACACACACACACACACACACACACACATTACACTCGTTTTAAAGGAAGCTAATATACAGCCCTACGAATAATAAAGATAATAAATACATAAAAAGTGTATATGTAAAATAGTGTTATTGCAAATTATAAACTATTTACCTATTTATCTGTTGAGCGAAAGTTTTTGAAATGAAAATGTTTGAAAAAATATGAGGTGGATTCTTTCCTTGGCTCTGACCGTTGAAAGCTTTTACAAACGGAGACATAATATGCACTTTTTTAATATTTTTGATATGTTTCTTTTTATTCTATGATAAACACCACAAAGTTACTGTCGAACACCTATGTTTGAAACATCTGTACATACTGCTGTCCCTCTGTTTATTAAAAGAAATTATATATTTAATTCATAACAACTTCCCATAATATTTTTTTAAATATTTTGCAATCGAAACTGCCTATGGAATCCTTTTCCCGAAAACATTCGTAATAACTTCAAATAAAATATTTTTAAAAGCCTATCTTATTCTGAATGTATATATAATATAAATATAATACTGTAAATGCGCTTTAAATTTGAAGCTAATGTTAAAACTATATTTACCATCGTAATAGTGTAATTTTTACCATATTGTCGATAGATATGTACAGCATACTTTTTCAAACAATTTATGCGTTGCATACATCTACTCCGATTTATACCCGTTTTCACCGCCGACCCCTAACTTTGAGGGAGCCCGTGAAGAAATTTAAGTGCTTGTTTCGGTTTCGCCACTGGCGTACTAAGCGTCTCCTAAAGTCTTAGGCTGGTCCCTAAAAAATATGACCGATGTTCGGCCTTTAAGCGCTCAGTAACAGCGTATACAGCAACATTATTTCACATATTTAATATAAAAGTTTAGAAATATTTAGCAGTTGATTAAATAACTTATCATTCTTATTTACAAATCGGCACACACTTTTTGAGAGTCAAGACTTTTTTTCGCAATTCACTGAATCTTGACTACAGTTTTGTAATTTTTTATTTACGTCATCACTCTATTAGTCGTTTTTAAACTGTACCTAAGTGAATTGTATAAGAAGATAAACACTCCTGTGTTATGATTAAACATAACATCTTACAACTGAAGAATTTTGAGAATTGTGCGTGATTTATAGTGCCTTAAATTTACATTTCTGTGTAAATTATGGGGTCAAACAATACCAATTTAGTAAACATCCAGTTAAATATTTTCAAGTCAACTAATTACAGTCTTGCATAAATAGTTATAACATTTTTGACATATTGAGGAAAAAGATGGGAGATGAAGACACTTAAGTCTCCACCACCACCTCAGCCTATGATCGTCCACTGTTGGACACAGGCCTCCTCCATTGATCGCATCATTGGGGGGAAATGTGCCATAATCGCC
>DWLR01003622.1:0-13233 GCA_018246295.1 Papilio alexanor hazarajatica
ACATCGGCTTACTCACGTTTTGATTGTCCGGTGACGGCACCGACTAGTTTCGGACCCGTCGGGGGTCCATCCTCAGGACGACTTTTTAGGATAACTTCGCGGTCGCGTCGCGTCTCGCAATTAATCAATCTCAATATTATATTATATTTACATATATAATTGTACATTATATTTACATATATATTGAATAAATATTTTTATACTTACATATGAGAATGTAAGTACAAAAATATTTATTCAATGCTTCCTTCAACAATTTTATATCATCTTACTTAGTATTAAAACGAAATGAAGTTCATTTCAGTAACTACAAATTACTAAAATAAAAGAAAATTCAAGTTCAAAATGCATCTAGACCTTCAAGACAAAGTCTAATATATGCATTAGAATGTAAAATACAAAATGAAACATGCTTGAAATGTAAATAATATTACCTTCATGTTAAATTACTCCACATGTTTTAGGTTTAAGAAAACGTTTTATTTTACATTTTAACCAAGTCATATGCTGCCTTCTCTACGTTAAGAATCTCGTATATTGATATGATATCTTTGTGGGTATTTTAAAAATTTAATTTAATAACTATGCAAACAAGAAGTTAGGACTGTGCGTCTTCGAGATCTTTATTTTCGCAACTAAATAAAATAGTATGCCTACCTTTAACAGACAGAGATAGGTAGAAAAATGGTCGTTTCGTTCTCCCATCCATCTTAGCAGGGAATGTTATTGATGTAATTGCATGAGAAATGTCACAACCAGCTACTCGCACAGCGCAATTTCCGCCAATGTCAGCGATTTTGAAATGTTGTCATTTGCTGTATTGTGAGGTTTTAATAAAATTGCAACATGAAAAATTACGGTTTGACAACTTAAGCTTATCTTACTAACACTGTTGAATATTTAAATTGTTATTCGCGTCTTTAATGTTACTAAGATAGAAAAATATATTTGGGATCACCCGGACTACTTGCATAACCCGCCCTAGTTTCGCTCGGATAGAGAAATAAAAAATAAGTTATTGTCTAGATTATTTGCTGGTAAAAGGCCTGTGAAGGGCAAGAGCTGTCAAGGGATTTTTAGAATCGGTTTATTAGTTTTTGACATAATCCGGTACAAGCAATCAAATATTTTCTCTTCATAATATTAGTCACATGGATAAAAAATAATGTTTTTTTATCTTGGTGTTTCTCAAATTACTAAAGGATTGGAAATTAATTTCTTCAATTTAAATTAATCAGAGAAAAGATTAAACAGAAAAAATACACCTCTCAAAATATAATATTTTTACATATAATATTTTTACGTTTACGTTTTTTTAATAAAAACAAAACTGACTTTAAATTTATATTATAATTAAAGGATTTGTAAAGAATAGAATTAGATAAAAGCTTAATTCGCAATATAGGTTGCCATATTATCAAAATGCATGCACAATTTTGGTTTTTCCAAGGTCCAATGACATTCAATATTAAATAAAAATTACAACTGAATTAAGATTCTCCTGTCTTTTGCAGTCGGTTAAAAACAGTTTAAAACTCACACTAATTATTTTCTTTTAATTACGAGAATTTACGAATGTAGTCGTTTAATTACTACAAAATTGCAGGCTTTCAAAATATAAGAGCGTTTAACCAAACCTCGATCCCAACGGTGTACGCTATAGAAAACTTCGTCAGACTCCCACTCCAAATATATAAGACTGAATAGAATTACTGAAATATTTTTCATCATATACTCAAGGTTGGCCTTGTATTTTTTCATTCACGCTCTCGATTGTTAACAAAGTTGATGAGTAAGGTATGGCTGGCCTCACTCCTCGAACCCTTAATTCCTTTATCTACCCCCCTCTTTTCCCCAAAAAACTCTGGCAAAACATCTTTAAGTGTCCCAAAAGTTGAGTTATTAGCATGGTAACGATGATTGCCTAATATAAAGTGTCTTACATGTTTGCCTTTTATAACTTAAAAAAAAATGTCGACAGGCCATTAAAAACTGTTTTAACATTAAAAACACTATCCCACTGAAATGTAGAGCGGAGAGGAAAATGTCGGAATATATCACGTCGCCGCTGTGAGCGCAGTTTACTCAATTACGCAAAAAGCGGGCAAACTGTTGACTTCGTTACATCTTTTCAGTTAACATCGCGGGAATGTTAAGAACATTTCTACATTGAAAGAATTTAAAAATTGAATATACAATTCGTTCGTTTACTGAAGTAAAAAAAGAGAAATGTAAAAAAAAAGAAATTGTGGTAATGTAAACAAACGTAAGTTTTAAGTATTGATTTCTTATATTGATTTTTAGATGGAGTTGGTATATTTTGATCACATTAAAATTACCTAATTTTACAACTTAAATGTAGGCATTATATTATATTAATTTATGTATTTGAATACTGTTCATACTTAGTATCCAGTAGTTATAATTTTTATTATTTACTACATTGTATATTTAAAAATGCATATAGCCAATGTAACTTAATTCAGCGCTTCACTAAGTTTACTAAAATGCACAATACAGGTGTATTTCACACAAAAACAAAACAATGCACGCTTATCAAAAAAGTTGTCTTTACCAAACATTCTCTCTTATTTTCTTTAGTACTTTATGCGATAGATGATCGTACTCGACGTCACTCCGGTGAAATGCAGTATTGCACAATTTTTACTGTTTTTATTAAAACACATCAATCTTATGCTAATTTTGGTAAATGTAGCTTTCTATTCTATATTTTTATTTGATTTAGTTTTTGCTTTACTGAAAGGATGGTAACTTTTTTCGCTATGTATACAGGTATGTACGATTTATATATATGTCCGTTCCATTATCCTATAGCCTAAACGGCTTAACCGATTTTGAGAAATGATTCCATTGGTATTCCTCCTCGTGTTCTGAAGTGTCATAAGGTACAGTTAGTCTGTTTTTATTTTAATTATCACTATTGCTTGTTCTAGAACAATTTTCATGCTACACAATGCGGTAAATTGTGCGTGTAATTATATAAGGCGGAGTCCCTGCAACTATGTAATTAGTTGCAGATCGTGCCCGCGTTGGACGCACCTCGCCTTGACAGTTATTGCATAATAAAGTTACGACGGGTCACTGCGCATTTTACAGTGGCTGTGAGAAGATTAAAGATTTGCTAAAAAATATGATAGCAAATAAAATATCTTCTAAACAACTGTTCCAAATTGCTTATAAAATTCAACCCTCTAACAGTCCTAAAATGTCCTTTTAACATAAAATTATGAAATGATAACTTATCCAAATATAACCTAGCTACGTATTTTTGACAGTCAAAGAAAATAATTTCGCAACAGGACAATTCCTTATTAATATTTAAATATCATAAAATACAGTGATGAAAGTAATTGCTTCGTTTTTATTTATTTTTATTCGTTCCATCTGTTTAAAAAACACACTTGATTACCTGTTATAAATACATGTTTTTAATGTACGTACATTCATTTCACAAATACGAAAATGAAAGCCGACAAAAAATGTAATAATGGTTCTAATTTTCTCCATAAGCCTGAGGTAAATGATAAAAATGAAGATATTTTGAATCGCAAATGTATTCCAGGCGGGCAAATATTTTGAAGGAATTCTCTAATTTTATAACGAAACCTCAAGGGAATTGCAAAATATATAGATTAACAAACTGCCTTTTTAATATAAGAAATAAATAATCTTTAAAATTGTCTTTAATCAAATTGGCAGTTATTATTAGAACCCATGTTTATTAAGACCCTGTATTTGATTTATATCTTTATTTTTATTGTATGCGATTTTGTAAACTTGACCAATTTTGTGAATACTGAACAAATTATAGTCAAAAAAATCATTAGCAAATATTGTCAAAGAGAGAGAAAGAGATAAAGCAAAGCGGAGAGAAACTTGACCATGAATTGAATCTCCAAAAGACTTTTCTGGCAATAACAAACAACCTTTTAAACCTTATCTAAGGGTTGAAAAGTCACGTAAGCTAAAATAAATATATTCAGCTCCATCAAAATTACTTAAAATTAATGTCTTATTCTTGCAATGTATACAAAACTTTGCCTACACCTGCGTCCAAGCAAAAAATCTGTACTTTATTGCACCTCTTATTCTGTCCAAGTCTCATACCCCACCCAAAATCACTGCCAGTTTACGATTACTACAAAGGAAGGCATCCACGCTAAGAGAAAAGGAAATTTGAAAAATTACGTTACTTCATTGACACTATAAAACAATATCAGCGAAATGGTTATCTTACTCGTGCATCAATTCGCTTATTTGTTAAATATGTACTAATCAACTGCTAACATATCTAATAATAACATAAGAGTAAAGGAAAGTTCATTGAACCGAAAAAAGGGATGGCAAAGGATACGCAAGTTCTGTGATCTAAGCCCATTTGACTTTTGAACTAATCTTTCGCATCTTCAGTTAAGACTCTGCTACGCCCTTCCAAACCTTTACAAGTAAACTTGAAAAAAATAATAACAAACAGTGATTTATAAAAGTTTGTACATCTTAAATATTCGAGACATAGAAAAAAAAAAAGAACAAAAATCCAGATGAAACTTCCATTTCATTTCCTTCAATTTAATAGTAGATATAAATTAAGTTAATGTAATTAATGTCCGAGTGTTCTGCACTTAAATTAATTTACAATGAAATAGAACTTCCGATAAAATAATAACAAAATATAAATAACAATCGACAAATAATTTTAACGTATTCGTTTCTTAAGAATTCAAAACTGTATACCTCGGACGGAAATACAGGAATTTAGGGGGATTGCTTGATGGAACGTGGAAGGCTTTAGCTAGCTGCGGAATAAAATATTTACCAAGCTATTCAACGAGACGAGGATTGTGCGGTGCGTGATTTACGATACTGAAATGCTTGACATCGTTAGGCTTGAATACTTTAGAGTTTTGTAATTTCGGCATGGAGTAAAATGTTGGCAGCTTAGTGGATTAAGTCGTTACGAAAATTACTCATAATTGTTGTTAAGGAGTATGTTAGAAAAAGCACCCACGTCTATCGAATAACAACCCGCTAACATTGATATTATTATTATTATTATATTATTTATATTATTGCATTAATTTCCTAGGTATCAACTACAAAACTGTTTATGGACAACGTGCAAAAGGACACTGTTTTGTTTTGTTTTTTTATTATCAGCGAAGAGGTTTGGTTGGCTATAATTAAATTGATCTTGTCTTCTAAAGAAGGACAACTTATAATGTTCAGATTTACTATTTACTATCCTGGTAATAATGAAATAAAATGCTATCCATACTAATATTACAAAAATAAAATATTTACTTATTCGTTCCGGGTAACCTCAAAAACTATGTAATTTACCGATTTTAAAAATTCTTTCGACAACAGAAAACTTTTCTATCGAAGCTGGGACGGGTTCCTAATTATACATATAGATGTATCGAATTAAAAATATCTTGCTTAAATTAAATATGTAATGTATTTTATAATTTGTTTGGTAATATTAAAAAACGCAAGAAGCGAGAATTTACTGAAGTGAAATAAATGCTCTGAATTTATAGATAACCTTTAAGATATTCGTACAGGCAAAGACTTTTAAGGTACAAAGTTAATAATTATTATTTAATTTGTAATTTCTCGACATGTATTTTCTATATTACGTTCTCTACATATATTAAAAGCAGAACAAATATACACACCACGTCAATATGACGTTTATATTTTTAACTCATATATAAGTAATTATGATCACTTAACGATGACGTCATCAAATTGAAATAGACTTGAGTTTAAATTTTGGAGGAAAAGAACACAAACAAAAAAGTGAGAGAAGGAGAACATTCTTATTGCCATAGTATTCAAATCAATCAAAAACCTTAAGTAATATATGTATAAAGATATAAGAAAGAAGAAGTGAGAGAGGTACGAGTATGTCAGTTATTTACCAAATATAAATCAAGAATATCTGCCTACCTTTTTGGGTGGCCTATTCGTGACATTGTTAAGAGAGACATTTGACTATTCTTGCAAAACCGAGTAGCTTTAAATAGGTCAGTCGACGATACTGATCGCTTCAAGCATTAATACTGCGGAAAACATTGGGCCTGTCAAGACGAGTCATTTCCGCCTCAAAGGACGTGAGTTGAATCCCGTATTACAAGTTGCCAGGATATAGAACTCTCTGTGTGTGCAATGTTTTTTGTAAATTCGTAATTTAGTAATTTCAAAATTTCGTCGTTGCAAAAAAACATTTAATTTTTGTAAACATTTATAAAGATTTGAATAAATTATACGTCTAATTCCGTAGATTGGGAGTTGAGAATCCTTAAAATAATTTATATTCAATTTACACTTCGATGTAGTGTTACAAATTTCGGGAGTTTAAATTAGTTGAAATTTAATGCTATAAAATATCTCAATTAAGTTTTTATTCCCGTCGTTGCAAATTTGAAATATATTTCACTGAATTGAAATGCATGAAATTATTGGTTTAGTATAACACTAACAATTCGCGATATGGTAAAGCTTTGATTAAACGTTTTCATTGCATTTGCACACAGCACCAGTTTACATAGATACTTTTTTCATTCAGTGTATATTTCAGTTACAATACTGTATGACTTTGTGGCTTCAAACATGCTATATGATAGCACAGTAGTGGTACTATTTTGTGAATTACAATTATGCCTTTTTAATTCAACAAAAATTCTTGTTGAATTAAAAAGGCATAATAGCCCTGTAACTTTCAATCTTTTTAAACTGTAAAGTCCTTTTCCTCTGGTAATATAAGTTTCAAGACTCAAGATCGCAAATCGATGGCATAAAAATACTATAAATAGAAATATACTAGTTATAACATCCGGATTGCAACTATTAAGATTCCCGTTGTTACGTAACTATTCGGCGGATGCAAACGGACCAACTGCAAGAAATTGTTGCTTCCTTACCCTTTAGCTTTGTAACTCGGGCGAAGCTAAAATTCTTAGCATTACTATTACTCTGGCTAGAAAATAATCAAGAGATCTTTACTTATTGCAGTCTTGAAACGGCAATGTGTTTTATCCATTTTGATTCTATTGGCTATCATTTGGAAATAAACTACATTCCTCGACATATTTAAACATATCTTCGTCAAATTTGTGTACAAATTTTTGTACTAAACTTTTACTTTTGTACAAAAATCAAATTTGGAATTTGCACATCTAATTCAATCTTTCGTGAAGAAAATTTGGTCATGTTCATGTCAATATGATATAATATACGGTAAACGTCGGAATTATTTATTATACTGAAAGTGCTGATTAAGCGAAATTGGAAGAGTTCTATAATCATCTCAATATATGTAGGGAAAAATGCTCTAAAAATATTATAGAAAAGGTAGACCACGCAAAATATGGAGTGACGATATAACAAAGTTAGTTAAAAACTTTGAGTAGACTAACTAGAGAGATACCAAGATGGCAGCAAAGGAAGCTTTTACCGCATTAGGCAGTTCTTAAAACTAAAAGAAAAATAACATTAGAAACTAACGTTTTTTCAAGTTTATTATTTCTTTATTTAAATGTTTCTTTTTATTATCAAAATATTTAAATTTTTATTGTAAAGTAAATATACTAATAATATATAATAAAGTAATATAATAGTTGGTTAAGAATTTTTTACTGTTAAAATGTCATGTAAGGAATTCATAAAAGATTATTTATTTATTTATTTAAACGTCAAAATTTTAAGTAAAAAAATGACGTATTCTATATTCAGCATACCTGCTTTATGCAGATACAGCAACAACATGTAATATTTCTGAATTTTTTCATCTCTATTGATAAAAAATAACTTTGACTTTACAATCTTATATCTTGGAATTGGATAAACATGATCAATGACATTGTAGGCTGTTGTAATCGGAATATATTGTGATTTCTGGGAACTCGACGAAATTGCTTTTGCCTCCCGAATATATTTGAATACAGACGATCTATATTACCTTTTCATTTCCAAAATACATAAATAATACCTTTCCGTTCTATTATATACGATTGCCGAAAATCTTTAAAATTGTATTTCTTGTAAAATTGTGTTCTTTTTGGTTAAAGTTGTCAATAAACAAGTTGTTGTTGTGTTTTCAACTTTACTCATTATTATCCATAATAATCCTGAGTTAGGGAAGTGTAACTGACATCGAACAAATAAGTGACATGACAAGGAGTACTTATAGCCAACGAGCATGTTACGTAGATGTATAGATGTAGAAGAGGCCATAGAAGTAAACCAGGATACGGCCAAAAGGAAATCCGTAATCTCTGCTTACACCTCTGGGTTACGGGCGTGTTATGTCAGCGATGTGTTGCCCGCCTTCTCTTTTTCATTTAATAGTCTTAAAAATTATCCATCTATTGCTAATTAGGATAACAATATAAATAACAAGATATCTATTATATTTATGTATAGGTATTATTTAAATGATATTAAAACACCTTCTTTGCTACAAAAATCTTAATTCCATTCCAAGTTTAATTAAAGTATTCAAATTAAATGCAACAAAGACGGTACAATGCTACGTAGGTCGCAATCGGAGCTTTCAACTCTTGAATCATATTCTCTGACGCTCCGACTATTTCCAAACTACAATAAAATTAAACGCCTTCTATTTTGAGCAATTGTAGAACAAAAGTGTAGGATTTCAGCCACTGCTACGCTACACAATACGGGTTAATTGTAAAGGGTATTATTATTCAATTCAATTACCAAATATTTTAATTAAAAAGAGGTATTTATTAAAGAGGCCTAACGTTAATTAAGAAATGGTATCAAATTTAGAACTCCGTTTACAAAATTTAATTACGGTTAATGAAATCATGTTACATCGATCGAATATATTTTCACTTGTCGATATACCACAGTGTTGCTCATTTAAAAGTTAGAGACAGTAGCGCATACAATATCTTTTTAATAAGGAACTCAAACAAACCAAAATAAGACCTATTTAAGCCCAAAAGCATTCTCAGAAAAAATAAAAATAACTAGTTAGACGAGCTAATTCCCACATTCCCATTTTACCGTCAGACGTTTAGACATACGGCTGATCACCATTCTTTCTTAGATGGTATGCCCCGAGTACGAACGAAGCGTATCGAATCGTCGTTCATCGCGGATCCACAAAGAATTGGAACAAGTTGCCGCCGTCAGTGTTTCCGTCCAATTATGACGTTAGTACCTTCAAGAGAAGAGTGAATACGGTATTTCTAAACTAGTGCGTACGATCTACCTCATCTCATGATGTTATCATGGGATCACGGTGACATGGGACCACGATCCCATGTTATCATGGGATCGTGGTCAAACGCTACTTTATGCCTTATAAAAAAAATAGTGATCTTGTACGTGATATAATTGATACAAAATACTTGAACTCTAAATTATTGATGGTTATGTGATTCACAATTAAATAAAATTGTTATTATGAATTTCTTTTAAAGCGTCATACCAGGATTATTTATATCCGTGGAAAAATAATACAAACGTAGGTAACATGTGATCAATATAAGATGGTATTAAAATGCTTTAAAACAAAATTATAAGGAAAAGAGTTAATGAATAAGTAATCTAAGATCAAGTTACACATCTCGAGTAAAGATGACAAATTAATATAGTATCAAAATTTCACATCAAAGTCTCAATCAAAATATAATTTACAGTCATGAATAACTTTACTTGAAAATAAGTCTATTACTAAGAAGAGACGACAATTCGAAGAACAATTTTCTTCGTGAATGTACTTAACAAAGGTTGCTTATAAGGGCTTCATTGAATTTCATTGAAATTTTTAATTTTAAAAACTTACAGTATAATATCTACTAAACTTTTAATATTTACTGCGTCCTATCTCGTTAATATCAACAATAAAGAGAGAAAAACGTAACATTAAGTAACACCGATATTTAACAAAGAAACCCTCTCACTCATAATTCAGACATGTATAAATAGAGTTTATGAATTTTGGTCGGTTATCGTAATTAAACTTTAACTTAGCTGGAACTAATTACAAAAATGTCACTATAAACTAATATATAAAATTTCACCCTCAACTTTTATCTCTAAAGCGCCTAAAGAAGTATAACTACAAAAAGTATTAACTCATTCGCGTCACACAATTTCTCACTAACAAGAAATTCCTCGAAATAATAGTCCATGATCCTCACATTAGGATAAAGTTGGGTCTATTTCGCCGAATGCGGCAGGTGTAAAAACAAGTAGGTTTGTTACTCCATCCTTTAAGAACCGCAAAACAACAAGTTCATGATATATGTTAAGTTGTGACCTTTGGTTTATTTTTACTTACATTTTTAAATTTAAATTCTGTACTACTACGTGCTACATATGATTAAATATTTTATGTAAAATTAGTGCTTCCATTGTGTTTTGTTATATCTGCCTGGTTCTCAGAGGTACGACCGTGAGTGCTTATTTTATTATTGTTTATCTAACTATATTTAACCTTAAATTTATATTTGTTTACCTTTATGTTAAGTTTTGTATTAACGTTATATTAGCTATGACACTATGGGGAAGAATACGATCTATATATAGTCTATATATTATATATAGTATAGTATTCATATCAAAATAAGTATAATTTTAAAGGAATGTTAAATCGTAAAAGTAATTTTTCAATAAAAAAAAAATAATTATTTAAAAATAACAACAGCATTTGGGAATGGTGTATGAATTTCGTTTGTTAAATTCCATTACAAAAGTTCAGAAACAGTTCCGCAACCAAATTTCCGCTGACGTCGCTAGCAAATGTAAAACGTTGACATTAGCGGTACTTGAATTGTTTGCTTCTGATTAAATTTTCAACACTTTAACAGTTGAAAGTAGCGAATCTTTTAACACTCTATTACAATTTGATCTAAAAATGTGTCAGAATATACAATAATAGTATATTTCATAGTATATAAAAAGTAGTTCTATTATTTACTTTTACGAAACATCAGAAAAAAATTATTGTTACGTCTATCTACTATAGAGATATTTTTCAACCACTCAAGAAGAATAAATGGTATAGTTCTTTTTATTGTGAGGGTTAGTTTAGTCAATAATTGTACTTTAATTTTTAACATAGGATTTTTTTAATCAAAATTAGCTTTTTGCATCTCAAATTTAGATGATTACCTAACAAATTGACATGGACACCTCAGAATTTGATTCGCAAATGGCTGAATTTTATGTGCGAAAGTCCGAATTTAATTTACAAAATTATGAAATTGATTTGTAAAATCCGAATATCAAATACCTTTTTCACTTTTCTCTAATACGTTATACCATGTAGCAGTCTCGTCAAATTGCAATACATATACCTACATATTTTATTAATTTGATTTTATCTTAAATTAACAGTACCTTAAATTAAAATTAAGATAATGTGTATATATATAATATACCTATTACATTTATAAGTGATAACAATAATAAAATAACCACATATACCAATATGTAATATGTCAATTAATTATTGAATGCTTGGTTGGTTACTACGAAGTAAGTATTCTGTTAAAAGTATAAAAATTTCTGCGCGCAATCCTTTAATAAAATCTCTTTCGCGAAGTATTCGCTTAACAAAAGTATGCGAGACCTACATCAACTCTGTGACTGAATGGAATTGCTCGAGTAATTTAGCTGTGAATGTTTTAATCGTTAAATTTTACGCACCGTGATATTAAAATGAGAAAGAACCTTTTAGAGGCAGAACATTTCAAAGCTGAAACTGAGGAAAGAAGTTAACGATACTAAAATTTTCAAAGTAGAATCAATTACTAATTTACAGATTAAATTCGACCATAAATCTAAAAAAGAGAAATATATATGCATCGTCGAATTAAGCTCTGGTACACACATACCTATAACGTACCTATCTATTAAAGTCACACGGTCCCATTAAAGTCTAGCAAGTTATGAAGAACAAACTAATATCGTATCGTAACATATATTTAGTCTCAAAACTTTAAAGACACAAGTCTTGTAAATTCTAATTTTATTCAGTTACAAAGTTACGCATTTTGTACCACACGTGAAAACTTGGATATTTTCTATTATACTCTATAACTTGAAAGCAAATGTTCTCGTACAAAATTTTATTAATTATTTAAAAATTGTTTACTTAAATAAATCATAACTTTCTTATTTTCTAAGAATATCGGCCTTTAGAAGTATCTACAAACAAAACATCGCAACAATTGCCAGGGTGTGGTACTTGATAGAACTGTTCTGAACACCATACGACATCTTAAGCTTATTCTAAAAAAATATAATTAATCATTCACCTACAACGGTGACTTATTCTGTTTGTTATATTGTAGAGACAATATATTTTTCATAACTTCTATGATATGATAATTAAATAGAATATTCCAGAAACTTTTTTATATCATGTGGCCATTAGAAAAATAAAAACAAACATTTTGTTATATCCCTAATTACATTAAATTTAATAGAATTTCTTGCAGCGAATGTCGAAATTTAAAGCAATTAAGGAGCACTCTCCGAGGGAATGTTGTATACACGAGTTTATTTACTAAATAATATACTCTTCGCGAATGTAAGTCGAAAGTTGATTATGATTGTAATAAAGCCACGAAAGTGCTCGTAATATCACATTCAAAGAACTAATATTATATGAATAAAATATTGAATATGGAATAAAAAAAAATAAAAGATGAAGAAACGGAAATCGATTCCATGATTCGTGATATGCGTAGCTGTAATTACGACCCGTTTCAGCTAATTAGGTTCAAGTCAAGGTAACAAAGAAAAAGAGGTCCAGTATGGAGGACATCTTTACTTAAAAATCGTCATAAATGATTCAATAAAATTACGCGTTAATATACAGATGATTTTATTATTATTTTTATTTATTTAGCGCAGCTATGTACAGGCTTCAAGACACACCAATTTTGTTAGAAGTTTACACCCAAAGACGAAGTCTAGAAATGATTTACATTTTTATTTTCTATCTTTATGTTCGACATAAAATTTATTACTTTTTAAAACCGTATGCTTATATATTGGCTACCCGAGACGTCCAACAGCTTAGAAGGATTTAAGCGCTTACTGAATACCAACTGACTGACTGACCGGTTGGCGCAGTGGCAAAGACACTTGCTGCAGGTCGTGGGTTCGATTCCCACCCAAGACAAACATTTGTGTGCATGAACATGTCTGTTTGTCTTGTGTCTG
>DWLR01003623.1:0-13228 GCA_018246295.1 Papilio alexanor hazarajatica
ATATATATATATATATATATATAGTATTAAAAAACACGTATACTACAATTTAGCTATAATCATTGATTATGTTACAACTAATTGTTACCCGCGACTTCGTCCGCGTGGAAATAAATAAAAGTGTGTATTCATTTCGTAAAAAAAAATTTGAATAATGGAATTTTGTGATATTCCTGGACTGTATGCATATGCTATGATTAATCTATTTCTTTTGCGACTCGAGTTATTGCATTGTTATTATTACAGTGGAAACTATTTATAACTGAACTCTTTTTAACTGATAAAACCGTTTTAACAGTTGCGCGGAGGAACGCATACTGTGGAAAGGATTCGGGAATGCTTATTTTCAGCAGTGACGATAATAGATAGTCCAGAAAATATTTTAGTTTAGCTAAAATAGCCTCAGTTTGAAATGGCTTATGTATAGTACTTGACCAGTACAACTTGATCCCTGTCTAAAAATTTGTTTGTCTAGGCATGCCTCCAATGGGCATGGGTCCGCGAAGCGCGTGGTCCGGCGGCGGCGGCGGAGGGGGCGCAGCGCCTCTTAATTACAGCGGGGGCTCGCCAGGCGCGTACGGGGCTCCGCCGGGGTCCAACGGACCCCCAGGGCCGCCCACACCGATCATGCCAAGCCCTCAAGACTCGTCGAACTCGGGTGAGTAGTTTAATGATGCTTTGGTTATTAATTTTAGTACTGTGCGTCCACAATAACATGATAGGAAAAGGAATGTAGCTTACGTTGCGCCTCCCCCTTAAGTTGTACAGCGAACGATGAAGCTATGCTATGTAAGTCTACTTGATTTTTGATAAATAACTTTTGTACTTTGTATGAGCTTTGTGACGTCACGGATCTCGGGGTCTCATGTTATTGTGTTCGTGGTGCATCGTATTTTTATTATATTATAAAATAGTAACCAATTAAACCATTAAAAGTGAAAATTGTATGAAATTCTAGCTTCATTGAAGGTTGTAAGAATAAAAAGCATCTGATGATGTTGATTAATTTAACGTAAATTCACGTGTTTTTTCCCTTATTTTATTTTTTTGGAAGTGAAGTTGATCTCTATAAATGTTTTTTTTTTCTCTTCCAAAATTAGTGTCACTATATAATAAATCATTGTTTTTTTCTCGTCGTTTGTTTGTCCTTTTATGGAATGTCGTACATTTTCACTTATTTCTATTAACACAATTGATTTTTATTATAAACTTAAGCGCATCTCTGTCCGTCCGTGTCGTCCATTTTAATTATTTTAATTTAGACATTTCGCAGGAAGTAATCAATAACATCACTAGTTTGACAGGTATTTGATTATGCAATGTTTACGATAGAGGGCGTTAATACAAATTGTGACACAAACTTGCATCTTCTTACTAAATGCAAAAAGGTTAGATACCCATTTCAATGTTGTTGACTTGTATGAAATTGTAATAATAAATTAATCATGTACGTACATTAAATATATTTTTTTAAAATAATTTTCCGGCAATTTTATTTAATATACTCTACCCTACTTGATCCATTTGCAAATAGGGGTAACGAATTCTAGCTTTAAAACGTGCATTTTATCTTATCCCGTATTGATAAATCTCTACCTACCCCTCTTACGGGTTACGGGCGTGAGTGTTATAAAAAAACCTCATAAAAATGCTCTTATATGAAACACAAAAGCATATAAAAGCCAAATCGAATGTTTAGGAGTTCATTTTCTTTTTAAATAGTAAAAAAACAGCAAGAGAAAACGCCACTACTACGTTGGTAGTTTGGGTCCGTTAGGAGAGAAGTTAGCCGATGTACAGTATAGTCATTTCTCTCGCATTCGCAGCTAAGTTCGCTAAGTTAATTTCGTTGCATCAGAAATTCTACTTCCATTTTTCCTTATATATTTAAAAAAAATATATTTTATTGTATTAAAATAATATAGATGCAAGTTTGTAAGAAAAATTGCCTTGGTAGTTTCTTATTTAAAAAAAAAACATATATATAACCGTTTTGTCTCATAATGTTGCGTCCTGTTTTCTTTTTCCTTTGGTTCTTGCTTCATTCTCGCTTAACTCAGTTCAGAGCGTGCTTGGGGGTTCTTCTGTTTTCCCGCTTTTTACGTTTCCTTGTTTAAATGTTGTCACTAATATTCTTTTTTCCATTAGTTTCGTATTAATTTTTTGTATTAAGGCGACTTCCCAACTAGATACGAAGTTTAGAAATATTTTCGAACAAGTTTGCAGTTTTTTTTTTAGTTTAGGGATGACACTTGTCAATTTTGCGCCATTTTTGTAATCTGTCAAATTGTTGTTAGGCAAGGCGTGAAAATTATGTCATTATTTTGTCTATTTTTCGCTACGCCATTTCTTTAAATTTAATTTAGACCAAACTAATTTAGTACATAATTAATTTAAATTTTGACACATATTCGAGATTATTAAATCGTGTTTGAAATAATTTTAGATACAAATACAATTTGTCTTTGGTCTAGAATTGAATATGGATTTTTAAAAACTGCAAATAAGTTTAAATGTAGAACAAAAATTTGATAGGAAAAGAATTCGACGTAAAAAATATTAACTGTCATAATTGTTGGTTTTATCTTCGCATTAAGAGTAATTTAAATGATTTTATAAATATTTCCTTGGAATACCCTACAGGATAATCTTTTGTTGTATTTTTGTTAAAAATATCTCAGTTTCTAGTTGGGATGTTGTTCATCGCTTCAGGTCGGAAGTCATAAAACGAAATCATTCCCTGCTAGAGGGCAGCACTTCCACACGATATGACGTTTCGTTTCAAAATGGCGTTTTTTTTTACAATCTAACACTTCGCTACTCGGAAAAGGCACAGGTTCCAATGATAGAATACCAAAGACTAAATAAAAAATACGTAGATTCGACACGGAGCTTAATGCTTAAAAATAATTCTAATTTCGTACGATATAAACCTTGGCTAATTGAGGTTAATTTTTGTTTAATAGGTTTTATGACTTCTGATTGTGGCGTTTTGTGAATTAATTGACATGTTTGAAAAAAAAAATGCAATCAAAACGGCGTTTATAATAACACTGACCATGAAGAAAAGTTAAAACGTCAAACATGTCATTATTGTTTTTTTTTAATTTTGGGCGGGGGTGAAAGGAGGTTGATTTTGAATTGTGATCGGTCGGTATGACGCGACAGGCGGTGACAACATGTACACACTGATGAAGCCGGTGGGCGGCGGAGCCCTAGGGGCGGAGTTCCCGCTCGCCGGCGAGCACGGGCCCGCGCCGCCGCACCTGCCGCAGCCGCCCGCCGCCGAAGGTGCGCCACACTTGTACACCTTCGGCACAGATTAAATATTAAAAAGATATAACATCACTTGACTGACACTTCGGCACAGATAATATATTTTCCTAAGCACGTGTCACTACGTAATTCTATTTAGTCTTTTGGTGGTTTTTTTTTTAATATCACAGATGAAATTATGTATATATGAGTACTGGACGGTGCTTTTAAAGAGTAAATATTGTGTTTTTTGTATTATTTATTTTTATACATTTCTCTTTATTAAATTAGGAGTAGGCAGCTAAAGCAAAATGTATTTTTATGGTTTCAAAATATGTTTACATGGTCGGATTGATTTACGAAATATATGTATAATTTTCATAATAAGAGTACGACAAAAATCAAGACTTCTTAGTTTTTAAATTTATCAAAAAACGCTTGAGCATCGAACAAATGATATATTTTTAATAAATATATTTGTGAAAATATGTGGTTGAATACTTAAAATAATTGGTTGGTGGAAGAAAAAAAACAATATAAATTTTTCCTTAACTTAGTTTTTAAATCAGATCGTAAGCTTTTATTCCTTATATTAGATCCTATAGAGATTGACTTTTCTTAATGAATTATTTTTAAGCTATAAGAATTTTTAAAACGACATTTCTCTGAACATTTATAAATACAACAATAGGAAAACCCCCGATATATGTAAACATATTGAAACGTAGTATTCTCAAACAACTGTAGAATTATATATTCATGGATATTTAAGGAGAATGAAGCAAAAGGCCTCTTAATTAAGTAGATTAAAAAAAAAGAGTTCTAGCATGTTACGGTATTGAAGATCAAGATAAAGTTGTAAATAAATTTATATTTTTAAAGTTTCTCAATTTGTGTCAATGTAATTTTGTTTCATTTGTTTAGAGAAATAAAGATTTTTTAAGTATATACAGACTTTTAAAAGGCTCTATTCATCGCATCTAACATATACGATATCATAGCATTGTAAATAACAAGAATACAGGATGTTCAATTATTAGAAACTGTCATTGATTTTAGACGGCCCCTGTTGTAGAAGCGACATTTTGAAGTTACTATATTAAAAGCAACTATAAAAGATTTAACACCCTTTTACTAAGCATGCCTACGTAATATTTGAACACCCTTGAATACGCGTGCGCAATAACTTGATATTTTTATGGAATGCGATGACACTCGATTGTACAACGAAGTTACTATAATATGTTCATCAGTGTCTTTAGATTATTTTCCAAACATTTTTGTACACTGAACAAGCTCGTCGCTGGTCTTAAGTCTCACGTTATTTCGCATGCGTTGTACAGATTATGAAGCGATTCTCAAAGTCTACAGATTATTGAATCTTGAATCTAAGCGGTTGCTTAAAAAAAATCTATAAATTTATTTCTAATAGTATAAAAATATAACATGACATAATGGTAACAAACAAGAGAATATTTAAAATACTCTGTGTTATTAACTACACAATCCGAAAACCATTAAAAAACAGATATACTGAGACGGTGCATTGATAATAACAATAAATAAAAATAATGTAAGTTAAGCAAATAAACTATCCATTAAGCTGAAAAAATCCATTGGATGAATGCGTGGGGACCATACTATCGGTTTTGACGGTTTTGTTAATGAAACCGTAAACGTAACCTTAAGACAATAAATAATTAATGAAAATAAGTAAAATTAATAAATAAATTAAAAATATTAATTTATTCTATAATCTGTAGACCGTCATACAAGAAATAATTTTAGAATGCATATTGTCTATGGTCCGGATAGTCCCAGTTGGCAGGTGATGTAAAGCATGCATTGTACTGTACCCGTTGCCAGGGCTGGGCGGTGTGGACGGGATGAAGTCGTCACCGGGGGGCGTCGGCGGAGGGGGGCCGGGGACTCCGAGGGAGGATTCGGGATCGGGTATGGGTGATTACAACTTAAGTAAGTTTTTAATGTTTCTTGACACTACAAGTGTTGCCTATTTGATTTTACTAGGAATGTGCCAGCCAGCGATTAACAACCAACGATTTATTGAAGGATCAAAGAATATCGATCCAGAAAACCATTACAATTCCTTGTCTGCTACGACATTTTCCACTACCAAGACTCTGATCCTGTTTTTTAAGTTCTAGGTTTCTTCAGTGATTGGTTCCAGTCTGCGTATTTGCCAACCTTAGACCACAACCCTCCAGTGCCTTTGGCATATTCCAATTAAACTTATATTACTTAAGATTGAACATAACAGTGTAGAAATAATTCGCGATGAAGAACAAAAGTAGTTGACTTAGTCCTTAAAGTTAGTAAGTTGGAGTAACAATGAGCCGAGCACATCTGTAATGTCAACGACGACAGAGGGGGAGGAAAATCTTGGGATGGCGGCGGCGTAAAGTGAGATTATGAGTGAGAAATGGTTGGATGTTGAAAGCGAAGGAATGAAAAAAAGAATTGGGGAAAATCTATGTGCTTATTGGACTGGAACAAGCTGGATAATGAATGATTAGACAGTCTAAATCTCGCCCTGTATGTGTTGCTTATTTTACAGTTTAGTATATATTTTGTTAATTTGAAGAATTTGTATCTCTTTCAAAGGTTTCGGTGGCCCCGGCGGCGATCAAAACGACCAGACAGAGTCCGCGGCGATACTGAAAATAAAGGAAAGCATGCAGGAGGAGGCTAAACGATTTGAAAAGGACCCTGATCATCCGGACTATTTCATGCAATGAGCGACGCGTCGACCCCCGCCAACTTGCCAATTGAAATCACAGTAAAATATCGGCGTATTTCATCATTTGTTTCTTTACAAACAAAAGTATTCTCATGATCTCAAAGATTACAAAAATTTTTGGCGGGTGGGACGTCTCAAATGATCTGATAGTGTCTTCATAACAAAACTCCATTCGGCTCGGTCATTCGGTGAATAAAAAATAAATATTTATTAGATTTTAATTTTATATTAATGTTGCTAACAGAATTGGAATCGGTTTTCAGTGACGTTTTTCATCGGTTACACGAATCGATAAACGAAATCGGAACATCACTGCTTCAAACGTCAATGTGACATTTTGCACCAAAATTAATTAATTTAGATATTTTTCCACGTAAATTTATATACTAAAACTTTGCAATATTCCGTAAAAACGTAATAATTTGTGAACTTACCGTTTTGTCGATTGTCCAAGCTTATGCCATAGAATTATAAATTGTATCACAAAAAGTTGTTTACGTGGAATTAAATAGATTATTTTGTTTCATAGATGTTAGACATTGTCATATAAATACTAAAGTGTCAATTTTTTTCCTTTTTCTATTTTTTTTTTTGAATGGCTATTGAAAATAAACTAAGTGGACAATTGTAAGCGTAATTAGTTATTTTAATTTAAAGTACGATGAAAAACGTCAGATGACGAAATAACATAGTAGCGACATAAATTAGTTAAAAAGTATTTGCGTGCGAAGTTTCTATGTATTACGGTTTTATTTTATTATTTTTTTAGTTATATAGATTTTTATTTCGAATAAAATTTTAAACTTTATATT
The DNA here is from genome assembly GCA_018246295.1 of Papilio alexanor hazarajatica. Taxonomy (NCBI): domain Eukaryota; kingdom Metazoa; phylum Arthropoda; class Insecta; order Lepidoptera; family Papilionidae; genus Papilio; species Papilio alexanor. Next base: position 6,826 of record DWLR01003623.1, read on the forward strand.
GTAAAATATGAATTTTGACATTTGATGACATTTTTTTTTGCAAAAAGTCGTTCGATGGTGCGATTGTCGCGTCTTTCTAATTAACTATCGGAATATTTTGCTGCACTTATTGTATTTTGTAATACAAGCGAGAAAAGAATGTTTAAAAGTTAAAAATGAATTAAGGAGAAATTGGAAAAAAGAATGGTTATTTAGCTGGTGCAATACAAAGTGTGAAATAGACTGTCAAAAGCTTATTTAGCGATGACATGTCATAAAATCTGACAGATTCATTTTATTAATTTTACTCTGTGTATGTTCTGTGGCATCAAGTTTTTATACATTATATTCTGATGTGTAGAAACATCTAAGAGCATTTTAACCACAGATAATATCTTCCAATTCTATTAAATTATTTAGCGTGTATTTTGTTTTAAGCTCTAATGTTCCTAGTTTTTTATTTTCATTTACCAATCGTTTACCGCCTTGCCGCGTTTTCGTTATGGCGCTCATTTTTTGGCAGATTTGACAGTGGCAACAAAAGTTATCGAGTTCTCTCAGGTATAGTCCAATTAAGAAATCTATTTTTACTTTTACTAAATGAATTATAATTAAATAATGAGATTTGAAAATCATGGGACATTTTTTATATTTTTGACATTATTTGTTTTATATGTGTGATTATTTTTTATTGATATAAATATCTGTTTGAATATGGACATATTGATACATTTGATTGTACATAGGAACTCGTATTTATTATTAAATCATAAACTTTAACAATTTAATATATGAAAAAAAATATTTTAGACTGGATTTACGTAGCATGGTATTGGTAAAGTTTTTATACAAATATATGCCGAAGGAAATTTATATCAGTTGACATCTTTTGCAGATGACTAATGAAAAAAAAAAAGTTTTCAGCCAAATGAATAGTGATGTTACGATTATAGGCGTCATTTCAAAAACCGGTTACGACCAGTTAATTCCGGTTCGCGATCGAATTTTATTGCCGATTTAGGAATTCCTCACGAATCGGAATTCGCATTTATTCAGGTTGAATTAATTCTACCAATATTTATTGCGATATGACAAAAAAAACAGTCTTTAGAGGTTTTAGTTGGCGCGCGTTTAAAAACGTCCATGTTGAATTTGAAATTTCGCATATCCATTATATTTGACGTTTAAAAATGCGCGTTTAAGAGTCATTGAAAATTTGTCTACAAAATTTTTATACCGAGAAGTCGTAATAGTTTCTTTTTAATTTCCACTCCGTTATCTTCATTTAATGTAGCTTAGGAACTTTATTTTTTTCTCGGGGTGTATGGAAAAATCTGTATAAATAGTATATTTCTTAGCGAGATTTGGAAATTTAGGATTTAAGTTATATTGGGCCTTTAGTCCAAACCGTAACTGCGCAAATTTGGGTTCTTTTAGTGGTTAGCAAAAAGCATATAAATACCTCAATAAACCTTTTTGGAATCTCGATACGCGTTCAGAAATTTAAATTCTGTTTTTTTTTATTGAAAAAAGGTGTAAATAAAATTAATTTGGTAGCGTGTGTAAACTATGTTTGGATTTGTGAGACGTATTTTTGCGTCTAGAAGAAAATATAAATATATCGACGATTTTTAGTAAAATTTACACTAAACGGACCCAAAAATTGTAAAATAAACCGCAGCGTTAAATAATAAAAAAAATAGTTGTAAGAATATTAGTGTAAACAGATAATGAAATCCATTTCGTGAACGTCGTGTTGAAGGTCTTTGACATTTTTTAACAGATTAAATAAAAAAATAATTTAAAAAGTTTTTAATTTTATCATCAATAAAAAAGATGTGTAGCACGAGGTTGTATGTTGTTTTAAGGTATATTATTATTAATTATTATTTTCCTTCATTTTTGTGAGTTTAGGTAAATGAATTATTTTTTTCTTATCAATTTAATGTTTATATACTTACATAAATAGTTATTATATATTAAATATCAGTTGTTTCATTTACAATAATCCACTAATGTTTACGCAAAAATTCCTCCAAAACAATCCAGAGGCTTCCCTCTTCTTACTTTTAAAGTTTTTTATAGGTAAGGCAAACGATCAGCGGGCAAGATAACGTTTAGATCGAAGACGCCTACGAACATCTGGAATTTAGAGCTCTGTCGTGTTGAAATATCGCGATAGCCATTGTTCAAAAACCTGCAAATGTTGTAGCCACTTTTTGATAGTTGATACAAAAATAAAAATTTTCTAATATTTTCGAATCCATTGTGAGCATCTAGGAGCTTAAACGGCCGGACTTCTGTGAAAGTGAAGTCATTCTTTTTTTTATACAAGGTGGCGAACGAGCAAGCGGTCGCCTTAATGACCGCTACCCATAGACAACTGCAAAAAACATTTAGTAGACAGAAAATTTGACATTTTTCTTCTATCGATCCCCTTCCTCGTTAAATCTTTTTTTCCCTTCCCACCCTTTCATTTATAGTAAAGGGTGAAGAGGACTAAAATTGTGCCTCCGATTCGTATTCTTCCCCGGAATGTCATAGTCAGTCGGTCTAATTGTTTTTATAAATTCACTGATATTACGCTTGTTGAATTAGATTGCTCACGCATCCATCTCGAAATGGCGTCGAAACCTTGCTGTATACAGCACGGTTTCGACGCCTGTGATTGGTCAAAAGCTCTAGCGATCTATTCCCATTAGTTACAATTAGAGATTTGTATTGTTATGTTGGTTGTTAAGACATTACTGTCTTCACTGTTTAATAGTTATAAGATCTCTTTCAGGTCTTTTCCATCATCTGGACCGGACAGGAGCTATGACGGTTTAAAAATACGACGAAATGCTTCGAGAAAAGTAGGTGGCCCTATCCTTTGGCTTGTCGAGACGGGGGAATAACTTCCCACAGATTCTCTAAATATACAATATATGCTGCCACTGCTGGACATAGGCCTCCCCCATTGATCGCATCATTGGGGGTGGGGGGAAATGCTATAATCGCCACGCTGGGCAGGCGGGTTGGCAATCGCAGTATGTTCCACCGTATTAAGAAAAGGACGCTGCTGCCCGTTTTCCAGACAAACCGTCATATTATAACCACAGTTTATTATATAACATGCTACCTTTTTCGACGTGGAATAAGAATTTCGAACTCAATTATAACATTTAGATACACTAATCTCTAGTCTAGGATATGTATCGGTCTTTAAAACAGACGCTTTAATATTGATAGCAATTAAATAATTAATAATATGCACATCGTACAGGATCGCGTGATACTAACAAATGTCCGAGCTCCCACGTTTATTGTCTTTGGAAATCATAACAAGGAGTACACTGAAACGACTTCGTTAATATTTTATTATAAGTACATAAACGAAGAAAAGATTTTGTTCGTAGAGAAAGTTTTTACAGATTAATGTTTTTTTTTTCAAATAAATTTTCCGTGTATGCTTTTGTGTCTCTATTTCGGAACGTTAAAATCATAGATTTATGACTCCAGACACCTCATTTTTGAATTAATGCTGTCTGTGACTGCGGGATTTTACGATGTCACCAATTGGTGACTTTTTAGTGGCTTCACTTTTGGGTCCCGTATTAGGTATTTGGTTGAATGTAGGTAATATTTTGGGTTAAAATATTTACTTGTCAATTCTATCTACCTAATGTAACGCTATTGAAAATAAATAAAAAGCTATGAAATTTTCTAGCTTAAACAATATTCTTCGGGACTGTACGCAAGAATCTTTAAATTATACGCCATTATAACCAATACCGTAAGCTTCATTTATCCTTTACCTACTCGATTATTAACGAAACGGGTTAAGCCTTTTGTTTTTCACTTGTAAGATATCCCAGTTATATTCAAATCAAAGCTAACAATCTTTGTAATCAAAGAAGAACATTTACGAAAATTATACAAATAACAATATTATTTAACAAAAAAAAGTTAAACCATATTCTTAAATTCTACTGATATTGAAAGACGTCACCGAAAAACGTCATTCTGGTTTTGTTTGTTTTTTTTTTAAACTCTACTGTCAATATAAAATTAAGTAAAACGTTACAAGTGACACAGATACAAAATAGTTGTAATAAAAAATAAACACAATTAAATTTCGTGTTATGTTGGAAAAACTGAGAGTAATTTTTTACGTGTTTTTAACACTATTTATACCGTTTTTACTGCAAGAATACATTTCGGCAATTTTAGTTAGCAAAGTTAGAGAGTGTAATAAATGTCGTTCATGTAATAGATATTAAAAGAAATGGAATTACATTGTTTTTTGGTTATTATCTTTATCAATTTGGGTTGTGTTGTGTCTGAGATAAGTTTAAGATTCAGTAAGTATTCGATACTTTTGTAAATCCTTCTATTAAAAAAAAAAAGAAATTGACCTTCGGGCGTCGTAATCAACACGACAATCATGCTAATGTGAACGCGTAATATTTTACTCTTAATATTTACATAATTTGTTTCAGTATTCATAGTAGAGAACCATGAGTTGGATCTGTCCGCTCAGATTGGTCTCGCCTTGAAAGTGACAGAGCAAGCAAAGCTGGACGTGGCACTGTATGATGATATTATACAACTTGACAGAGAGAACGAAGATGAAAGTTATAGGAAACGTTTGTAGTTTTGTTTATATTGTAATTTTTAGTATATGTTAAAATAATTAATCAACAGAGAGTTATCACTCTTCTTATATATATCTATATATCTTATCAGACAAATCTATATTGCAAGACTGCCCCCTGTGTGGCGTCCAATACTGTGGCAGTGTTGGTAGGGGACGTCACAGAAAAACTTATGTCGAACTTATGTGTATAATAAGTGACACATTCAAGAAAGGCGATATAAGGAGCATTGAAATTAGCATTCCCTTCTAATCAGATAATAGCGTCCGATCGAGTCGAGGCTCGGCCCTCTCGGGCACCCTCGAATCGGAATGTTAAACGCGTAATGAGTGACAGCCCAAGCCGAGGTCCCCTCTCGGGGGCCCTTGTGCCCAGTCACTCCATGGAGCGTCCGCCGAAGCGATCTAAGAGCTCGGCGGCCTCCCAATCCGGTGAAAATATAGTAACGGCGCGAGCCGAGGCTCCCGAGGGAGCCCTCGAGCTTAGTTACTGCTAAGAGGTTTAGGCTAAGCGCCCTCAGCGCTCTGCCACCTCAAACCCGGTGAAACTGTAAATGCCTCCTCCAGGCAAACAGCGACAAGTCCGTCACAAAAAAAAAAAAGAAAAAGCATTCCCTTTTTCACATACCCGAAAGACCGAATGCTCTGTGTAAAATTAAATATTATATTTGAAAGAAGAACATATGTTTATTCAATACTAATTCCCGTTATTCTAGTTTGCTCCGCTCTCGGTAAGGGAGCTTCCATGATCATCGACGTGTCGTGGTCGCCATGGGAGATGGCAGGCCAAGTATCTACCAACACAGGTGTCCCACTGCTCCGTACTGTACTGTCCTCGCAGCAACTGGTAGCAGCTCTCGACAGCTATTTGGAGTCTATGAATGCTACAGACGCGGCAATACTGCTAGAGAGTGAGAGCGGTACGTTTCAAAATGGCGGCTGTATCAGTTTATAATTAAAGATTGCCAACTGTTTGTTGCTATTTTATTTACCATTTACCTTACCTTTCTTTGTTTTTTTTTTTAATAACTGTCACTTATTACTTATTCTTTTTTATTTAGGAATATCTCCAAGATCCTTGAAAACTAAGTATAATTACGGATTTAAACGTTTTCATTTAATTTTTATGTTCTTGCAATGAAACCTCTTTGGTGACTATATTCGAGCGCGAAGGGTAGGGAGGGGTTTTTCGTTGTATCGTCTAATTTCGTTTTCTGTCCCGGTTTACATCATTAGGATAAACATAGCAGAGAATAGAGCCAACTTATGGGCCAACTCCAACGCCAAAGTCAACTAAGTCGGAGGAGACTGGTCATAGATTTTCGTCTTTAGGCATTGAGTTAAACATGCAGTGAAGTTTCTCAATGTATTAAAGAGTTATTACTTATTACAGATGTGGACAGAACACTATACGAGTTGCTGGGTCGTTCTAACGTACGCGTTTGGGTCCATGCAGGGCTTAACAAGGAGTCGGCTACAACGCTGGGGAGAATGAGGCCGGAACCAAACTTCTACGCTATCATTGGCGAAGGTGGCTTCGTCAGTGAGACATATAAACGTGTGAGTGGTACCGCGATGTCACACGTCTATGAAATATTAAGTATTAGATTATGAGCTGAGATATTGAAAAATACCACACTATTTTGTGATTCGGGTGATATTATTTTTTATATAAAATAATTGGCAATAAAATAATAAAGCTTGCCAGGTTCACAATTAGTATTTAATAAAAAAAACAATAAGTCCGTCCGAGTGACTATATATATATATATATATATATATATATAT
>DWLR01003624.1:0-13227 GCA_018246295.1 Papilio alexanor hazarajatica
TGCTTTCTTTTGCGACACCAGCGCCGTACACATCATTAATCCTTCGAGCTGTTTCTGCAGCACTGGTGCCACGGTAGGACTCGTACTCGTAAATATACCGATATTTCATGTTTTCCATTGTGCGGTAATAAGCGATAATAATGAGGAAAAAACAAATGAATGACTGTTTTCAAAACTAAAATGTACAGCTAAATGAATTTATAAATTTGAATTTGGAATCCTTAACCAAAGAGGAGATATTTCAAATCGAAGTGGTTAATACGACAAAACGCTAATTTAATATGTAATGACCTAATACAAGGATATAGTTAGAGCGGGTTAATTAACTAGCCAGGCTCTCATGAGAGATCGATCTCCGCCTTTCGTGTTAAATAAACCTTTACCCTCAAAAGATTTATGCCTTTCTAATATACTTATGAATTATAAAATAGCAGGTTTAGCTACAAAATCATAAGGAGACCTGCTTTCAGCGGTATTTCCAAACAGACAGGTGGCAAACGAGCTAGTGATTAACCTCATTAAGTTACCGCAACTCATAGACATCTGCAATACTCGCAAGTCTGAATTCTGCTCGATACGTTGTCTTTCAATATAATATTTTTTTTTCAACTTTTTTACGAAAAACAAAACCGACTTCAAATAAATAGGTATAATTTTATTTATAATTCATTAAGGCATTTATAGCCATGGCACAGTTTTATTAAATCCAAACATACATTAAATTTTAAATTCAATGTTTTAAGACAATCCTCACTTGTGAAGGGGACATTCTAACGGAAAAAATTGAAATCGGTTTATTAATACCGAAGTTATGAGCATAAATATATAAATACATAAATACAAGCGAATTGGGAACCACTTCCTTCTTTTGAAGTCGATAAAGACTATGTCGTCATAAAATTAACAATAAAATGTTATATGTTACGTAGTTTATCAATGATTCAGCGATTGACCTAATCTTTCGTAACTTAATTCAAAAATCCCTGGAATTGGAATATTGCCTTTTTAAATATTGCGCCAGATCAAACTAACACGTCTGACGGTTAGACAGGCTTCTTGATAGTGCTCGATGTAAAAACAATTACTTTGTTCAGGTTTAACGTTTATTGCTTTACATGGAACGTTCTTCTCGAGCCGCCCCCTTGGCCTATCATCGCCGGACCATATCTCAATTTCCGTTCAGATGAGTTTCTAACAGAGTTAGCACCCCTTGCGCCCCCGCCACCCACCTCCCGCAATCTTTGAGTAAATTGAAGCCAATGTAACAACCACTCATGGAATGTTGGAGCTGTAAGATTTTTTTATCGATGAAATTAAAGCATGTACAAACCTTAATCGAGTAAAAAAAATACACGTAGTTTTTTTTTGGTTGACAAAATCAGGAAAAAACAGAAGCCAAATCCAAAGGGTACGTTTATTCCGAAATAAATTTTTATAAGACTAACGTTTTCTTAGGCCGTATCCAAACCAAATGTATTGTCAGTGGTCGATTATGAGCACGCACAATTTTTCCAATTAATATTCAACTTTTGTTCACACTAAACTGACGCTACGCCATTACGCTGTAAGGCGTGTAAGCTGACTTAGGGCTGACTTGGGGTTACAGTAAGCCTGTTCACAATCGGCGGCTGATAATACGTTTGGTGTGAACATGGTCTTATATCAGTTGCGAAAATCTCGTGGTATTGTAAAATGTCAGTGTCAGGGGTGCGGGAGTGTGGGGGATGCGTAGCGGCGTCGGGGTGTGAAATACCCTGTGCTCGCTAGGGAAAATTACAGCAGGAGCAGGGGACCGCGGAGGTAGAGGGTATCGTCAGCAGAAAATGTTACTTTCTACTTTTTATGTTCTTTGTAAAAATGATATTCGTGCAAATAACAAATAATTAGCACTCACTCATAAATAATCCATAGAGCTAGGCTTATACACATTAATGGTTTGTATTTGGCATGATCCTGGCACATTTCTCATGCTTCTTCTACATTCATACATCTATGCTTACATGCTCGTAGAAGGAGCTCTTGGCTATCTTTAGTACGCATTTTAATGTTATTTTTCTTAACTTATAGAGTCCGAGATAAATCTTAACAATTAAAATTTTTATCAATTACATAGAAACAATATTCACATTGATATGAGAAAGATATTCAAACAGAAGTTCTCAGCCGAAGTGAAACAAGTATCTATTGTTGTATTTAACTTTATAAAAGGTAGATTTATTTTGAACAGATATTTTTGTCAACAGTACCCACGCTACGTACCGACGCAATGTATCGGAAACATTCTTGCCGTTCACAAGTACTGGCTATCTTTTTGCTTACCTTACCTAACGCCGACATCATGACGTCCCATTATTTACCTTGCCACTTGGTAACAGAATATATTTTCGGACGTTTTATTACCTTAACATGTTTCACGGTGGCAAGTAGTTCTAGCAAGGATATTGATTTTTTAAATCTATGTAAAAGGGCTCAATAGGATGCTTGTGTTTCATGTGATAATATATCCTGCTTTCGTTGTAGGGATCTGATTGGTTTTACCTAGAGTAAACTTACAATGAACATATTGTTCTTTTAAGTTAATAACCTATTAAAAGTTTTTTCACGGAAAAAAGTAGCAAAGGAGGAAGTACTGATTAAGTTGTTAAACGAAGGCTTTATAAAAAAAGTAAAGAGCAACTTACTCCAGTTAATAAGGGGCAAATATTACGAATTTCCATTTGGCCTTCACACACTTCTCTTATTTATTTCACCTTGGAATAAACAGATTTATTCCAAGCCTTTACAGACTGATTGGATTACGAAATCGATTTGTTATATATATTTTTATAAGTTATAATAAAGTATATCTTTAATATTTACTTCGCTAATAACAAACAATTTTAATATCCGAAAAAATATTTGTATAGTAGATAAACAGAATCGTTAAAAAAGTATCTAATTGAAAAATCAACAAAAATTGGCATCGGCGTAAATGCTGCGGAACAAAAGAAAAACGAATGGTTATGCTGACCATTTCGCTTAATTGTCAGTTCAGATTCTATCTGAAATAAAACAAAATTGTTAACCTTTTGTTTTCAATTTGGATAAATCCTTTTGAAATTATCTCAGTAAATCTACGAACGAACTTTAAATTAATGTAAAATGTATTACAATGGGATTCTTCTTGTCTTTTTACAGGAATAATCTCGGAAACGGCTTTTAAGGTTTGGATAAAGTTTTACATTTTTTTACATTATCTATATAGGCGTATTTTCTGTATAAAATGCGAATTCAGCCAAAAAAAAAAAACAATTTTGGAGCGCCATCTATTTGTGGCACGAGGAGAAAGAGTGTAGTTTGAAAGTAATTTAATTTTCTTGTTCTCTTACCAATGGTAAAAAGGTAAGTACCACATCTAAAGGTTTTTCATACACAATAAAATGTTATTAGAGCCCACCTTCTATTACAGTAGCTCATAATATCTTTAACACATTTGTCATACGAAAGCAATTTCAAACCACCACAAATCAGTTACGTGACATAACCGTCGATTCACAATTCAATATGAACATGTTCTATTTTCGACGTGTCTGTCTGCAATAAAATTTTAATGAGACATATCGAGTGAATCGTTCCCTCGCGTGTTTCCAATGACACGGACGTTACGTGAGTTGTTCAATTTTTAACTTGTCATTACTAAATATTTTAGTTCATTATTTAGGTATACCAATTGTATAGAAGAATCGTGGTTCAAAATATTAGTATTAGGGCCAGAGAAGAAACGGAAGAATTTTTAAGATCAGTTCAGTTTTTTTAGTTTATCAGGAACAAACATTAAAATCTTAATCTCAGATAATGCGCTCTAACATACATCATTCGTGTTTATTTATAGATGAGATGATGATGTAAGATGTTATGTATTTGATATTGAGAACTTAGTAGTTTTAAATATTTATTCCTATATGAAATGAACACATACATACATCTGTTTCGGAGCGATATTCTTTTAATTTTTTTTAACGTACGAAAATCTTTAGAAATCTTTCACAACAGTTTAAGTCGTTGCTAATTATCATATTTTAACTTGATAAATATTTCAGACTTCCCTATAAAATTACTCATACTAAAACTACACGCATTAAACTACCTTGACTATACGAATATAATATTTCCATTATTCGCCAATAGAAGAACCGTTTATTTAACCTAAGATAGACTAAATGATATCTAAGTGTAGTTTAAAAATTAATACAAATTAATTACTTACGTTAACGCTCAAGCCTTTGTATAAACATTATGTTACTAAATTAACAGATGAAATTAATAACAATTCGCCTCTAGAATTAATGACGTATACAAACGGTAAACAAAAATAAACTCTATTCCTTTTGGAAAACAGTTACATTGCTTTGTAAGCTAAAACCCAAATTGAGAAGGGAGTTAATAATTAGAAATAACTTCCTCCCGGCTTCGGAGATAATACAGGATTAGGATACAGTATGATGTGAAACAAGTAATATTAGATATATACATTATCCGGATTATTGCGGATTTAACGGAAACTAAAGCTGATAAAATAGACAAAAATGTTGGCGAGTTTCTAAACAAAATATAAAAGGAACAAAGCTAAATTACATTTTCTACTTTACGAAGAATTTATTGGATTCTCAGAGGATAGTGGAAGAGCAAAAACGAATGAACAGATACTCTCTGAATAAAATCGTAATGTAATTAAGCAGCTGAACACAACGATCTAATGTTCAGATAAGAAACAGAAATTATACAGAGTAGAAAATTATAGGTCCCTTAAAAAGTTAGAGATTTTAGCAAAGTTTCGTCGAGTTTGGGGACTTTTCGACGAAACAGAACACCGAGTTAATTACAAGTTAATTTATTGTAGCAACTCTGGCGGAGTAGAATTAACTGGGAATTACAAAGTCGATTGAATGGACTTAGCCGGATATAAATTGTACGCTATTACAGTCGGCGGCGAAAGCTTTTTGTAACCAGTTAGTTTTCGATGTAGATAATAGAAGTTGGTTCACGAGTTTTATGTTGAAACTTGTCTTTGAAGAACTGTAACAATACAGTTGTATATACTCGGTGACAAGCAAATAATTAATATTTTTTTAGATCGAATTTATTGTACCCATATGACATAACATAACAAGGAAGAATAAGAATCGAATGTTAGCTTTTTCTTCAAAAACAAAGGTCACATTGGAATGAACATACATACATACGTTAATTCATACCATATAAAAATAAAAACCTTTCAAAAGACTTAACTTTATTGCTATTAATAGGTTGTTTGATAATTTGAGTTAAGCTCATCCTCAGGATTTTGTAAACGAATAAGCAAGAAATGGTTTTGGTCAGTTAGATTTTAAAGTGTTCATTAAATTTATAAGCAATAAAATCAAAAGTGATTTGTGTGTTCTTTCTGTTTATGTAACTCCTTTTTGTGCTCCTCTCTCATCTATCATACTTTCAATATGCCCGAACCACTAAAGCATAACTTTCATTATTCTAGCCACAAGCCTCCTCTTTTAAGCCTTACTTTTTCCTTATAACGCTACTGTTAATTACATCCTCATTAGTGAAGGCCGTGCTCATCCTGAAGTGCCTTCATTGAGCTGTCGACGAGCTGCCTCCACACCACTCTGTCCTCGGCTTTTCTCAGAGCAGTTGGAATGTCTAATCCCAGTATCAATTCTATTTGGTCAGACCAGCGGGTAGGTGATCGACCTTGTGATCTTTTGCCCTCAACCATTCCTATTTGTCTAGTTAATTACATATTATCATTCATTTTGAGTCATTCCTTGCGTAGTTCTCAAGGATTGCATCTCAATTTTTCCATTTGCCATTGGCTATTTGCCTTTTAAGTAAAAGCTCTGCAAACGAATCAAATAAATGTTTGGCGTCTCGATTGTTCGCTTGAATACAGCAGATAGTGTTTGCTCTGGCTAACAATGTTTGCCTGTTTGTTGGCGCACTATTTCCCAATAAAGTCTGCTCGCTAGAGAGCCTCTTATTCCTCAATCACGAGCACATTTAATCGAACCAAAAAAGCAGAGTGTTTAATCTCTAAGTCTAGTATTTAGGATTCGATTGTTATTTTTTTTGCAAGAATAACAATTAATTAGGTAATTTTTTTTACATTAAAATACCTGAAACTGGTCAAGTAATTGACTCTTGTTCTTAACTACACAAATATTATAGAAACTTAATATAATTCCAAGTTCTTACGAGCGAAACGAAATAAGAAAAATATGTAGCGAAGAAAACGAGAAACAAATGCATGAAGAACAAGCAAACTTTATGTAAAAAATAAGCTCTAAAAATAACTGTTATTGCCATTACAATTCGATTCAGGTAAAGAATTAAATTTATAGGTTAAATTACATAGATTTCAAGAACACGACGAACGGGGGAAAGAAATATATATACATTTTATATCTAAGTCTATAATGCTGCTTTAAAGAGTTCGATCGAAACGGTCTGCCAATAAATTTATATCACCATTACTTACCTCTGTAGCACTGAACAAATCGATTGGCAAATTCTACCGGAGTCCGTGGAATCGCAAACTAAATCTATTCCCCCTTTATTAAGTGCTTTGTGAGTTAACATTTATTTTCTTTTCAAGAGTAATGCTTTGAATTATAGCGGCAATCTGATAAAAAGTAGTTCCTAAGTAAATGAATTTCAAATAAAAAAGTACTAAAGATCGGCGCTATTAGACAACATATAACTGATAAAACTAACGTAGAATATTCTACCTGCCTACTCCTCTGTATTAAAGGTGTGAGTGTATATAATTATAAGTGTATATTGTGATGGTAAAAAGTCAGAGATGCCTTTAGTATTTACACAGTACTGATATATTGTGTGAAGAAAGCGACCTTTTTGGAGATCTTATGAGGAAGCTTACGTTTACAATGATTATTAAACGTTCACGGAATTTAAACGGGGTTCGACCACAATGTAAATAACATTTACCAAGAAGAAATAAGCCCACATTTATAATAATTAAGATAAAAGAACGTAACATATTTGATCACAGCGCGTGTTCATGCGTTTCCCTTAAACATAAACTTCCTTTATTGACAGACGAAGTGATTCACGAGTTTCGACAACTGAGGATAAGTAGGGACGAGCAGGAGCCAGTTCGAGAAACTTCTATTATCGAGGAAACTTTTAATTGTGGAGCAACGAGGTGGCTCTGAGCGGACACTGAACAAACGTGTCCGCAGTCCCGGAAACTGTTGCTTGTAATGTTCTGATTAATCGCAAGATTTAATGAGGTTTTAGGGATCACTCGATTCGTTTTCTTGCTTGTTATCTAACTACCATTGTTAACGGAGCAAAGCAAGGACGTAGGAGAGAATAATTTACAATGACGTGCTTCCGTGTTTTCATAACATCCTAGAAATATTTGTCGAAAAGTTACTGAAAGAAATAATTTATTGAAGGTGTCAAAGTGATGTTTAAAATGAGTAAGAGAAAGTTATTATTTTCTCTTGCTCATTTAACTTAACTTCTACTCTTTTGATCTATTTGCTTTATTTAATACCAAATAAATTATAGTATACTACATTTAAATACACATTTCGTTATAAGCTTATAAATCTAATTTCAAATTCTCGCCCTAACACTCAGTACCCCCAAAATTATTGTGCAAATGAGAGTAATTGCGCTACATATATCCGTTCAAATTATGTAAATCGCTTTTAAAATTTCGTACTATTTACAAATTCAAATGAGGGTGCTGCGAAGTTTTCTTTTTCATTTTTTACAGCACCGACGCGGCTGTTAACCTATTTCGTGACTTCGTGTTTCACGGAAAAACTAATCGTGCCGTGAGAGGTTTTAATTCCTTTTATTTTGCTTAGTATTTACGATTATTTTACTGTTAGCTTTAACATTACAGTATTTTTAAGTACTAGGTTAAAGCTTAAGATAATGTTCTAAATAAATCAATGAAGTAATTGTTTGCGAAAAGACAGTGCAAATTAAATAATAAATTAACTAAATATAATTCTCAATAACAAGGTTAAAATCAAGTAAGAAAGGACAAGTGTGACTTGTTAGTTTTACAATAGGTTTTAAGTAGAAATGAATTATGTTATACGGTTTCGAAGTTTAAATAAATGTTTTTAGGATTTCGGACTAAATTGTCTTCAGGATTATTTTTTTTTTTTATAAAAAAGGTGGCAAACGAGCAAGAGGTCACCTAAATAACCGATACCCATAGGCATGCGTTACAGATATGTGTTACCTACTTTTAATAGACAGGCAGCAGCTTTCCATATTAGTAAGGTAAGAGGACTAAATTAGGTTTCAGGCACCTCACTCGTCATATGAAACGCAGAATACTTCTATTTCACGCCTGTCTTCTGTGGTTAGGTCGTGGTATTTCACCGGTCGAGTGGGCGGTTCGTACAACAGATGTTGTTGTTGCGGACTCTACTACTGTAAATTAACACAGTAATTTTTATTTAAAATTAAGGTTTTTTCTTAAAACTGCAAAGCAACAAATTTATGTACCTTTAATTATCACTGATAATGCACAATATTTTGAAGCAAAATTCTAATGAAGTACAACAAAAATAGATGGCGATAATATTGAAATGTAATTTTGCCGTTGACTTAAAATTCTGTACTGTAACTATGCAGTCTGGGAGGCTGCAGAGGAGGCTTTGACAGGCCATTTACTCTACAAATTTTATTAGCGGTGGCGCGTCGTAGAAAGGCCGGTATAATGGCCGCTCTAATGGCGATGATGATGAAACTTGTGAAGTGCTAATATACTCGTACCCTGATAGAAATTTTAATTTATTAACTGGAGCTGTATAAAGTTGACCAGCTTGAAATATGATGGAGGATAGACATTTTTGGCAATATTATAAATAGATAATATGTAATGTATTGGTGGTTATAGTGAATATGCTTTATGATGTTTCTAAATTTCGAACTTATGCATTCGGTTGTAATTTTTTTCTTTCACTATTCGCGGCGTAGAATCCCATGCCGGGTCTAGCTAGCGTGATTTTTTTTATTTTACACTTATTTTTGGTTTTATATTTGTATGTTTTTTATTTTTTTTTGCAGTTTTTAACATATTTTTGTATTTTTTATGTTCATGTTAATATCTTCGAGTGTAATCCCTTGTTTTAATTTTTCTCAACATTGTTTTCCGGATTCACTGTAGGCAGGGATCAATGAAAACCGGCGCAGCGGTTTCTACCGCTGCAGACCAACTACCAAAAATATAAAAATGTTGCTTGATGTATATAATTTAAATTTATATGCTTTCATCTTGGGTGTATTGTATCGGTTTTTGTTTGTGATTGATTAATGTTAAATTTGTGTGTCAAACGTTTAGCAGTTGTTGCACAGAAGGAGATGAGTTGTTATAATTTGCCGCTTATAATCCAACCATACCAGTATAAAACAATTACGACGTCACTTGGGTTCGATTTTCAATCGATGGAAATAATTTCGTGACAATATTGAAACATACGAATATTTTTATTTTTTTATCATATCATTATTTCTTTTTCCCACGACACATAAATTTTATCCACAGACGGAGGATAACGTTTTTCGTTTGTATTTATGTATGTCCGTTCTATTGTGACCTTTTGTAGCCTAAACGGCTTACCTGATTCTGAAGAGTTAGGTGCCCATTAGATACGTATTTGTCCCCGGAGTGAGTTTACTTGTTTATTCCATAAATAATCAAGCTATTTGCAAATCTATGTAGTTATTCAGCTCTTGCCAAATTATCTTTTGTGCACGTAATTTCGACGGTAATTTTCCGTCGTCGGGATTTTCATAGAGTAGAGTCTACGTTGTTGGACGGGAGAGGAAATAACTTAATTTGAAATTACAGGCCTTCATACAATTCTGTGGATTTCCCCGGCACTTAGTATAAACAAATTTAGTTTATTATATACTATCGTCAAACGTATTTTCGGGTATTTTATATTACATATAGATATTCACCGTCTTTAAAAGACTTTCTTTCGTTAATTCCTAATCATAACGTAAGTTAACGTTTAAGCATTTCGCTGATGGTATTTATGTCAATAGCTCATTATAAATAAAGAGTTGGAATTTAAATCTTTTGTTTTATTTCAAGTTCTTTCGCAGGTGGAATAGAACTTAGCCTGCGTGCTCTTGCTTTTAGGTCAGTCTAGTCAAAGAGTCAAAGTAAGTGGCCCTCTCGTTCTCTTTCCTGGCATATAATTTGCACTTCTGCAAGGCATTAGGTAGCCACTGTACATAACAGGAACTAGTAAAAAGGTTAAGTGTTGAACGAAACTGTATTATATGTTAATTATTACATAGCTTTGCGCAGGTCTAAACCACTCTGAGTTACAATATGTCCTGGTTCTTGTAACATTATACGACGTTAATAATTTATATATTTTACAAAGTTCCAAATGAACATGTAACTCCAATTAAATAGTGAGTTCACTCCCTCATATTTATTATTTTGTTCGGCATGTATCCTTCTATCTTACTTTTGTACCGTTTGTAGCTTGTAGACATCCCTAGTTTATAATTTCATCTGCCATATTAGAAGCTGGTGGTAACGAAACACTGACAATTTGATATATCATGTCAACCCTTCGATTCTTAAATCAAATCGTGATATCGCAAGAAAAAAGTTCATAGTTTGATCATTTGATTTCGAAGTTTATAAAAACTATCGAAGACTATTCCCCAGCAGTCAGTTTATAATGTGGCTAGTAAGATGAACTAACGAAGTACACAATCTAACAGTGATATGTACAAAAGGATATCAGCATTTCACGTTTAAATTTATAACAATACGTGTTATTGATTTATGAAACCTTATGACATATAAATCAGATTCCGACGGATTTGAACAAAGTACCTAGTAGTCTGATGTTATGAGTTTATATAATTCATTTCACTGTTCAGAGCAGACGGTGTATTAAACTATATTATTCTTATATACCTTCTGTTGTGTACTTAAATTAATTAATTAATTAAGATTTAATTAGATTAGAATATTTGTTGGGTTTATCTAAATTGATTAATTTAGATAACTGTTAATTATTTTAATAATTTTAATAAATAAATCTTCACGCCCTTAACTCCGGTATAGGCTAAGATTATAGAGTTCCATTGGTCCTGACACATCTCTCGCATCGTCTTCATTAATACATCTACGTACATGGTTCTAGGTGTCCTGATTATTATCTTTAGCATGTTACCAATCTGATCGTATGTGTGAATACAAATACAATAGAAATACAATAGAAATAGATAAACAATCAATTTTAACTATGTGTTCTTTTACCAAATTTGGTATTCTTTTTAGAAAAAGAAAAGCATTTGTATTAAAAGTAAGCATATTGATCTGCACATACTTAACATCACCTGAACGTAGGATTAAAAATAGTGTAGTAATGATCTCGTAGAACGAATAGCGTTGATTTTTAAAGCGCACATTTGAGAAGCACGCGAAAAATAATTGGAAAAAACATCCGAATCGTTCTGACACAATGTTTATTGGCAGCCGTGGCGTGCCTTTCAAACAGTTGGAAATGAAAATTGCTTACGCCATTGTGAACTGGAAACTAAAGATCGATAAATGTTTTTATTTATTGAGAATCAGAATAATATTATAAAAAAAAGACTAAAATACAATATTTATAACAAATTTAAAAATATTAAACTTGAAGTTAAACCATTTATTTTGGGACAAAACCATAACACATAGGGGGTAAGCAGAGATGGTGGATATGAACGTCAACTGAGGTTCTGCATTGTCACCTCTGCCATTGTAAGATCGTGTTTTTTTGGAAAAGATATTTACGATTCGCAAAATGGCTTATAATAACATCACATAAAAATCCAGATACCAGTAAATTATCATCCATTGAAATAATATAAAGATAGCACATATTACAATAAACGCTGTAAAAATTAGCGTTTTTTTTTGGAAATTCCCGTTTTATGGATAAGACAACTATATAGAAAAATAACAATGTAAATACCATATCTAAATAGAAAGTTTTCATGTAAATAGTTAGAGCTGTTTCTGAGATTACTCGAATAGTCTATCAGGAAATTGCTTGCTCACTTTATAAGATAATCGATCTCACCGCAGCACGGATATTAGTGTAGAATATTTGTGCTTTGTTAAAGAAAATGTATGTAAGTAAGTTAGTAAGAAAAAGACGTAACAAAAGCACAAAGCGAAGTAGAGTAGGTCATGTTAGAACTCTTCACAAAGGCGGGAATCGTGAAGTTTAAAATTCTTCGAGTGAATTAAAAGAAATTTTTCTTTCTCGTTTTTAAATTACGCTCGCTATCTATTCAACTCGGGGATTGCGGCGCGTAATCCGTTAAAGCCTCTAAAGCTGCGAAAATTAAAATTAACCTGCAAAATTCGCAATTACGCGAAACCTGATTCGTGTGGTGCCACACTAACATGCAAAAAAAATTAATATTTTTAATTATTATTTGAAGCACTATGTTACAGTTACAATAATCTGGCAATACGGTTAAAATTGTGAAATCATTGCTTTTTTTTAAGGATAAGAAAAAGTCTTTATTGGCAACATCGGTTGGCATGGTAAGATTTACAATTAAAATTTTGATATATGTCATTTATTATAGCAATTAAAATACGCGGAATTAAATTATAAATATTAGCTGGAAAAATAAAAAAGAAACACGCGCTAGTTATATTTATAAATAACCTAGTTTTATGTATAAATAATTTTTAGCCACGCTACATCTCATTACAGTTCCGTTAAATCCAAACAGGACTTGTCTCGAGTCTACCAATATGACTGTTTTTCGGTAAATCGTCAGAAGGGATTTTATTAAATGGGACTTTGATTAAATGGGACTCTCTTGCGAATGTACCCATTCCAACAAAAGAATCGCTTCATAAATTACGAAGTTAACAAATATAAAAAAAAACATACAACCGAACTGGAAACCTCCTCCTTTTTTGAAGTCGGTTCAAAATATATTGTTTTTAACGTATCCAAAATGTAACTAATTTAATATGGTAATATCCATCACAGTAATATATTGTAAAACTGATAAACTTGATAGAGAGTGTTTTTAAGAGAAGAAACAACGGAATAAATTTCTGATATGCGCAATTGCAAATTGCAATTGCGCAATATTATATAGAACTAATTTTCGTTACATTAATCTTATAATTGTAACATATCAAAAACCGATTTTGTA
>DWLR01003625.1:0-13226 GCA_018246295.1 Papilio alexanor hazarajatica
AAAGTATCCGTTAGGATTTAGTGATGGCATATCAGAACGTCAATGCTTTGATACTATTGCTATTACTATAAAAATTAATTGGAACGAATTTTACAATCACAAAGCACTTTAAATAAAACATACTCTGTTACGTCTTGGAGGCGTGGGCGTCATTAAACTCTTCTCCGGCTTCACTGGCGGTTCGTTGCGGAATAAGTCGGGACTCTGTTTCATAAGATCGTCGATAGTTTCCAACAGTTGAGTAATGACTCTATCATCCTCCTGCAACAAAATGTTTTATTACAAGAATTCTTGTTTACTGCACCTGACCTGAACTGACTGCGTGGAATAAGCGCAAATTCAGCCGCCAACGACCGTAGCCCGTGCCGAAATATTCGCATCAGAGATTGTGGCGGCAATAATTTGTAACCTTGACCATGTACCGGTGACTTTTAATAACCTTACTCTTTTAAGTACAGTCCACATTTAATTACCCCGATATTCCATCAAACATACGCATTGTTGTTTACAAAAAAGAACAAAAAAAGAGGAAACATCACCTGCTGGGCGCGTTTGAGCGAAGCGACCAGCAGCTTGTTCTGGTCGCGGTCGCGCTCGTGGCGCTCCTTGTCACGGCGCAGCTTCTCGCTGGCCGTGCGCAGCTTGGCGTGCGCGTCGCGCAGCTCCAGCAAGTCACACTGCAGCTCCGTTACCTGCGACAACGTTACTACATCTTAGTACATCTTTTTAATAATAAATAAACCAGTACTTGGCCGCAATGCCACCAGACATCAAATGGCGAAACGGTCCAAAGATGACACACGTTAGTTTGGTATTTACCTATTCAAAGTCTTCTCTTGAAGCGTATTCTGTTTATAATGTTTATTAAATATGTATTATAAGCATATTATTTCCTATTAAGAACTTATAACAATTTTAATAGGATATTATTTATTAATCTACATTATTTTACCTTCTTCTTGGCCTCCTCAATTTCTTCTTCTGTCGTTCGTTTCAATTGTTCTATTCTTCTCTTCATATCTAGCCTCTCCTTGTCTCTTTCTCGTTCAACCTGATTAGAAAAATAGAGATTTAATTTAATAAATATAATGTAATATTTAAAAAAATTAACTCTACGCTTTCAATGTTTAAAAACATTTTATTACATTTCCTCAAAAAAAAAAAAGATTTGGCATTGCATTTGATTTGGATAAGCATAGATCTATGAAGTACTGCACTGACAGGTTTTTAAATATTTCAGTACAAAAAAAACTGATCGTTGTTTACGCAAAGAGAATGGATTAACAAATCTGCAGCAGCAGGATTGTTCTTCCTAATTAAGTCAAGGATACCTGCTAAATAGCAATGTCTAGACATAGATATAGACATATTTAACGCAATGGATATAAGTGGCAAAGGGTGTGACCTCAAATAGCGTTTGTCGTAGGTCCCTGGCGAGCGTGGAGGTCTCCTGCAGCAGGCGCTGCTGCTCGTCGCGCTCCTTGTGCCACGCTAGCTCCATGCGCGTGGCCAGCCCCGCCACGCGCGCCCGCCCTGACGATAGAAGGCGCTCTTCTTCATACTGTTGGAGGAGTTAAAAGTTATTTTACACAATAATATAAGAGTCACTAGCTTCATGGCTTAGGGTACAGATTGCGATACGTCTTTACGTATTTACGCTTTGACGTCACTATTCAACTATTGTAATACACCACCTAAAAGCACAAGCATCTAGGAAATTATTTAACTTTTACAGCTTTCAATGATGGAATGAATAATAATGAATGATGATGGTGAAAAATTTCGTAGCAGGCATTCTCAAATAATACGATGGTTCTTTAGATTGGTCAATTATGAATATCATGGTAGTTAGTATTGGAATTATGTATAAAGAAAGACGAAAAGTCTTACTTCGTTCAATCTCGACTGCATCTCGGCCAACCGGACCTCGGCCTGCGACCGCTCGCTAACGAGCTCCGTGTTGAGCTTCGACGAAAGCAGCCGCGCCTCGCACAACTCGTCTTCGAGACACGCCATCTGTTGCTCTAACACGGCCACTTTATTACGATATTCCTCCTGGAACAAATGATTTTAGTTATTTCACATTAATTATTGCTGTTGTACCTTTAATGGTAAATAACCTGTAATCCTGGGTGAACGACAAATACGGTAATGCAACGCAAAGCGATGCGATACGACGCGAAACTATCAGTGGTAGTTACATGTATTTGTGTCCTAAGCTGCCGCTGTAATCAGTCTACCAAGAGACTCGCTTTATGTTTTGGTCGTATGACGTCGCACAGTATCGCGTTTCGTCGCTCACCGATGCGTTTCTCAATAACACGGCATGAAATAAGTGGAGTAAGATTATAGACGTTATATTCTTCATGACCAAATAAATATGCAGTAAGTAAATCATGTTTTTTGTCAGACTAGTAGAATTATAAAAAAAAAACCTCGTCGGTGCTCGATATAGACGCTCTGTGTGTTCTCTTCTCTCCACTCTTCAACTCCTCCATCGTTTTCTGAGCAGCTTCCAGCATTTGCTTGTAGTTATCACGTTCTCTTCTGAATCTTGATACCTGGTGATGTTATATTGAAATACATTCAACGTTTATGGCAATCGCTGAATTTTTAAATATTTCTTTACAGTGTGATATAGAAGCTGTAATGTATACGTTAATTTTTTAAATTTAGTACATGTATTATTGTCTCTTCTTAACATCATCACAACTATTGTATGAAACTAAAATATATTTGTTCCCTATAGTTAAAACATCATGTTGTTTCAATAAATAATTTAAATCACCTGATTATGTAATGATTTCAATTCCTCGCGCATGGTGTTCATTTGTCCCTCGTATCTCATCTTGGTGTCGGCGAGTTCCGACTTCCTCGCCCGGTCCGCCTGCTCGAGGCGGGAGTTCATCGCCGCCAGTTCCCGCTCCAACTCAACGTTGTCGGCCGACAAATTTCTATGTACCTTGCTCACTTTTTCATAGTCTTCCAGTTTCTTGCGGGCTTCCTCCAGCTACATAAATAGTGGAAGTATGTTCAACATAATGTTAACTCAAATGTAATCTTAAGATCCCAATGCAATTTATGTAAAAGTAAAGTCAAAATACGACGTCACGTTTCGAGAAAACGTAGGTCAAATCTTTTGGTTTGGTGTGGCTCATGTAGATGGGGGCATTTTGGCCCATGGCCACAGGTTCATCATGATAGTTACGTTCCTTAAACTCTTTATTTGTAACTTTGTGCAAAAAATGATATCGTACCTCTTTTTTGGTGATATCCTGATGGTGTGCAAGCACGTCGCGCTGGTCATGCGCGTCGCGCAATTCGCGCTCGCGCTGCTCCAGCCGCGCCTGCAGCCGCGCACGCTCAACCTCCCACCCGCCGCCGCATAACCGCTCTTGTAGCGATGATATCTCCTTCTATAATACAAAAAGCATTATTAAAGGCCGTCAGTCTTAACTACTTCTGAATTTCAAGACCAGGCGCTTCCGCCAAAATATACGCGTCGGATGTAGTTTGCAGCTTACCCCTCTTGATCACGCTTCCTAGTGAGGTAGAGCTCTTATTGGCGATGTTTAGTCCACCATAAAAAGAGGACAAAAGCAAGAGATGAAGAAGAAATTGGAATATTATAAATGAGCCAATTTTGTATTTTATGGTTTAACGTAATTACCTAGACCTCGAAAAGTACGTACCTGTAGTTCAGACTTTTCTTTATTTAAGTTCGTAGCTTGTGACTCCATTTTTTCTTGTAACGATTTCAAATCAGCCAGGGTTGCATTTAATTCTTTGCGTACGTGTAAGAGTTCGCTGTAAAAAAGAAACAAAATAAAAGTTCAAATATTCAATTTAAAAAATTTACAAAATGATTGAAATTATTTTTATAGTATGTACACTTCACTTGGAGTGTTTTGCTTTGCTTGTATTGGAGTCAGGAGACTTAAAAAGACTATGTACCTCAGATATTTAGATAAATTATATTCTTACAAGCAAGCCTTAGCAGCATTTTCATGATATGTAAGTAATAAGTATATCGAACAGCACCTATTGTAAACGTTTCATAACATACCCTTGTGCCTGTTCCTTTTCTACAGTAAGCCTTGCCTTAGTAACTACATGCTCCTCTTCTAGTAATTCATATTTGAGAGTTAACTCTTCGTATTCAGCCTTTTCCACGGCTAAAGAATGCTCTAATTCTGTAAAATGTGAAATGTCATTAGTCATTTTCAGCCATTAACTTCTTTTTAGGGAGTAAGAAAGTATTTTGTCACAGACTTTTAATGCTCTCCTCGTGTTCTTGCTTCATATCATTTATCCTTTTAGCTCCTGCCCCAGAACTTTGTTCTAATATTTTTAATTTGCCTTTAAGAGTAGCCAATTCAGCTTCTTTGTTCTTAACATCCTTATCATGTGTTGCTCTAATCCTATCGATTTTCTTTCGCTCGACCTACAAAATCATAAATAGTCATTACTTTTGATTAATTTGCTTTATCATTAAAATGCTACAAATAAATTGTACTAGCCTGTAAATCACTTTCTAGTTCAGAAGTTTTGTTTTCCCAATATTTAGATTCTTTCTTTTCTGTTTGCAGTTTATTTTCTAATTCTTTTCGTTCATTTTCATGTTTCACTATTTCAGATTTTAGTTGAGTTGTTTCCGATTGGAGAGTCGAAAATTCTTTTTCAATGTTACTCAGTTTTTGCTTAGCAGCTACCAATTCTTCTTCTTTGTCTTGAATTTCTTTAACCGCTATTTCA
Source organism: Papilio alexanor hazarajatica (assembly GCA_018246295.1). NCBI lineage: Eukaryota > Metazoa > Arthropoda > Insecta > Lepidoptera > Papilionidae > Papilio > Papilio alexanor. Next base: position 4,756 of record DWLR01003625.1, read on the forward strand.
TATTTCTCTTTTATTTGTGATAATTCTGATGATAAAATCGTTTCGTCGTATTTTTGATTAGAAGTTTCTCGTAATGCATCTTCCTGTAATTTTAAATGTATATTTGCGTTACTTTTTATTGTTCTGTAATATTGAAAATTATATTATTTCCAAAAGCGTTTAAGGGTCTACAACTATAAAGCTCTACATTGTGCTTCTTGATGCAGGATTTGGACATTCATTAAATTGAAACAAGGACATCTGTAATACAAAATTAGTTACAGGGTGCAACGCCTTTTTAAACCACTTCTACTACCAGTTGTTTTATGTGTGTCTCTTTTGCAGCTACAGTTGACTCCAGGTCTATGATTTTATATTGATATTCATTTTTTAAGTCTCTTATGTCTGTTTCCAGATTTATAACTTTACTTTCAGATTTTATTAGCTTTGTTTGTAGTTCGTCTTTTTCGCTTGTGAATTCTATAGAAGAACGCCTATGAGAGCTAATAAGGGCCTCCGCTTGCTGCTTCTCCTCAGTTAGCTTGTTAAAATATTTTAATTATTGAATAAGTTAAAATTATTATAACACAATGAAATAGTTTTATTAGTAAATTAAAAATAAACTTATTTTGGAATAATCATCATTAAATGTAAAATAAAATAAGGTAGTAATAAGTAGAAGGTATTAAACTTTTTTTGTTTTACAACTATATACGAGAATTAATAATCTTCAATTCATACCTCTTTCTGTAACTTAGAAACGCGATCTTTTTGAGATGAAAGTAGTTTTTCGTTTCGTTTGCATTTTTCTTCAGTGTCTTTAAGTTTTTTTTCTAACTCTGTGATCTTCTTTGTTTTGTCTCCTACCTGGAAATACAATAAAAACAAAATATACCGAAAATACTTGTATACAAAATATAATAAACATACAATATTTTCAGATTATTTTCAGGAACAAGAAGTGAAAAAAGCATTGTAAAGCTCATGTAGAATCGCTTACTTCTTTCATTAATTTATTTTTATCTTGCTCCAATTTGTTAATACTATCCACTTGCTTTTTCAATTTCTCGATCTCTTTATCTTTTGTATCCATTTCTTTTTTAAGGTCTTCGATTTTTTTCATACAATCAGACATTGCTGCTTGGTGAGTGGATGTTTTTTCTGAAATTCAAAATGATGTATAGTTTTTCTTATAATTTTCTGTTTAACGAATTCGAATTTTACAAAAAATTTGAAAGGTTTATTTTGAACTTACTCAAATCTGCATTGAGTTTAGAGATTTGTGATTCTAAGCTTTTCTTTTCTTCTCTCAAGGTTTTACATTCTGACAACGCTTTTTGATTTTCAACTTCTAACCCTTTATATTTTTCAACATAGGACACTTTGTCTTTTTCCAATTTTGAATTGATGTCTTTAAGCTTTGCAATTTCTGTTTGCAAACAATTTTTTTCATTTTTAAACTCCGCTTCGTTCCGTGATAATTTTGATCTTAAGTCGTCGATATCCTTTTCTAATTGTGCTTTTGCAGTAATTTCTTGTGACGATACTCCAGCATTCTTCATGATAACATAAAGTTCACCTAAACAAAAAATATACATAATATATTGATAATTTCTAAAAACCTTTATTCTAAATAAACGTTCTCTTACCAATTTCATTTTCTAAGTCATCTACCATTTTTTTCATTTGTAGTTTCGTGGTTAAATCTGTTAATTTCTTTGGATTCCTGGGCTTAAATGATTTTATCGCATCCTCTTTTAGTTCCTTAAGTGTAAGTTGTAGCTTAGCCTTTTCTTTCTCCATCTGCAATCATTATTTTTTTAAGTAAGGAAAACTATATGTTTCGTTCGTTCTACAATCCATTTCTATGTTTGGAATAACTGACCTTAGTATAATTAAGCTTTAATTTATCAAGTTCTTCTTGTTTCAGTTTTAAGGTTTCAGCGTCCTTTTTATTTAAATCACTACCAAATCTTACTTTCTTTTCAGCCTTATCTTCTTTTTCTTTATTGCTTTCTAAGTCTTTTATTTTAGCTAGAGCTTCCTTTAACTCGTTCTCTAATTGGCGTACTTTAATAGATGATTGTTCTAAGTTTTTATCTGATTTTATAGATTTGGTATTTTTCATTAGCTGTAAAGAAAAATGTGGTAAATGTTTATAACATTAATATTCAGGCATCAACATTTCCACGCTCCGGATCAATAGTACGAGAAGGATTAAGATATACGAAATAAACTAGTTACTGTCTCTTTCTTGCTTGTTGAATTTCTATATCATTGTAATTCATGATATCCAGCTACCTTTGAATAGAGGAGTACGTAGGTTAAACACTCATTAACGACTGAGGGGAAATGTAATTTAACGTATTATTACCTGTAATTTTTTATTTTCCGATTGTAATTTTTCATTATCTGCTTCTAAACTTTGTGTCTTAGCCCGTAAAACATTGGCTTCTTGTTCTATAACTTGAAGTTGTCTTTTCAAATCTACGTTTTGTAAGTCACTTCCGCCGTCAAGAGACCTTTAAATGAGGCAAACGCAAATAAGCAAAAATATGTTTATGAACTAGATGCTTAAATTCAATATACCTACTTGCTCTTTATTAATGATGCTTTTGGTTTCTTCTGAGCAAGACTTAGTTCTGCATGAAGTCTTTCACAGTCTCTTTCTTTTTCAATCAATTTCTTTCGCAATTCTGCTATCTCATCTTCTAAAACCTAAACACAGATTTTAATTATAGTAGTCGTAATTAGAAACAAAATCTGCATATGCTACGATGCAACCTACTTTAACTTTTTCTTCAGCTAAATTATTTGTTTTGCCTGTAGTTTTTCTAATACCAATACTCGATACAGTATTTTGCTTGCTATTGATGTTTGAGATTTTCTCTGTTAGTTCCCTTACTTGTTTCTTTAAGGAATCTCTGTCTTGTTCTAAATCTTCAACCTTACGCCGCAATACTGCCGATTCCTGAAATATTAAAGATAATAAACTAATTTTTTATTTAAATAATTTTTCATTTGTGTTTGAAATGTCTAAAATAATTATGACCAAACTTGATTTTCTCTATTAAATGTTTAACCTGTTCATTAAGCTCAAGTAAGAGTCGCAATTCTGCTGGATCCTCTTCATCTGATATTCCTTCATCTTTTTCATTAGGTGATTCAATGGAAAGTCGATTAGTTGGAGGAGTTGGTGAAAGTTTTCGACCTGCGAACAAGTAAAGGAAAATCGTATGTAAAAAAGACACTATAAGAAAAAGTTACAAATGGAGTGATTAATTTATGGTTACATAAATACAAACTCATTGTTAGTTACAGAAATTATATAATAGACTGAAGATGTACGTTTTGTTTTATAATTCAATGCGTCCCCACTCAGACCAAGTAGACTGGAGAAAATGGCTACCATAATTACGCCAGTAATTTAAATATACATATCTATATTATGCATTTAATAAAAGCCTAAAAGGGGTAAGCGCTTAGAACATATAATTTGAAAGTGGTTAGATAATATTATACAATAACGACTGTGAGTGATTAAGGGTATGATTAGTTATTAAATTAAGGATTAACAAACTAAGAAGATTTTAAGAACATATTTAGATTGACGTACTTCTGGCTTTGGTAGCCATTTTCTTCAGCTGAAGTAGTAAGGACTCATTGTCGTCCTCAACCCTTGATGCAGTTTTACGCAAGTTATTGGCCTGAAAATATTAGTCTATTTAATAATGTAATATCCATTTGAGCAATGTCATTAATGATATTAGTATATAATTGTTTGATTTAATGTTAAATTGTTAAAATTATGCAACTAGCGACAAAAACAACAATAATCAACTGGGTCAAAACTGTAATGTACCTACAATTGGTATCCTTGCCGCCAATGGATTAAACAATGATACGAAAGGGAAAATGTGATCCGATGGACCACCCAGTATCTTATCGGATGATAGAGGAGGGCTTTCTGACTTTTCTTTTCTACGATCTAATATTTCGCTACTGTTTTTCGTACTCTCAGTGTCGTCTAGACATGAAACATTTGGAGCGCAAACTTCAGTCAATACACCTTTATCGATTACAAAAATATTTTCTGTATTAGTGCTAACATCCATGGCTTCTATTAAATCTTTTCCAATTTGAGTATCAATATCATTTTTCCCTAGAACAGCAGTCTGCGTAGCGACCATTCTTTCTTTCGCTTTGTCTGTTTGTGTAAGACAATTTCTTTGTAAAATATCGGTTTGAGCAACTTTATTTTTTGTAAAGGGAATTTCTGTTTGCGTATACATTTCTGAATTTGAAACAGTACACTGAATGTTAGAGTCCAAGGTAATTTTTTGAATTCCTGTCCCGATATCAAATAACAATACATGATCAGTTTGACAACCCTGAGAGAAGTATTGGATATGATCTTGAGGAGATTGTGCAATCTCATTGACACCTATAGATAGTTTACTTAAATCGAATGATGATAAACGTTTTTCAAGAGCTAATTGGGTTTCAAAAATTAGCTGTCTAGATTTGTCTTCTATCGAATTAGTTGGACATTTAGAGGTTAAGGCGAGATGAGGAGGATTTGGTAGATGTGGGATTCTTCTGCCTGCGTAGCGATGCCTATATCGACTGGCCTGTTAGAAGATAAGATTTCATAAGCTTACAGCTCAAATTACTATCAGAAAAAGAATCAAACTTAAAAAAAACTGCGATCAAACATTGTTAAGTAGCCATTAGGAAACAAAGTTTGCTTGATAAATATTAATTATTAATCAGTAATATCCAATAAAGAATTTGACACTGAATAGAGAAACAGAATAAGAACTTCTATTATTATGAGTAATTAATAAAGGGCATCACCTCTTCTTCAGCGTTACGCAACTGTTCCCGCAAGTCGGCTTCTCGTTCGAGCGAGTCTTGCAAGTCTCGAAGTAGCTGCGCGGGGTCCTCTTGACTGCCGCCACGCGTTAGCGACGACCGTGAAACCTTCTGCTAAACATGAAATATTTAGGGGTTATAAATATGATTCGACGATGAATTTACGTGTTTCCTACTTATGCAAGCAAAACTCAACAACTTCGCTAAAAGTAAATATATTATATAGGCTTAAATTACGTGAGATATTGGGTAATACTGAGTGAAATACAAATATTCTATGATTGTATGTGTATGATATCAGTGCTTATATATACATATACGCTTTTACTTATATGTTTTTAAAAAAGTGAAACAAAAAGATTGGTGTTGGCTAGAGAAATAATAAATAAACGTGCGCTGCATAAAACAATAATTCAATTCAGAATACAAACAATAAAAATTATACGTAAATACGAAATTATGTTGTTTATTTAATACGGACAATATGGATTATGGACAATCACAATTTGTGGATATGTGACGGTAGACACCGATTTAGTAAAAACTAAAGATAAACAGTAAATGCTGCGACTGCAGAACAGTTGCTTTTAATTATTCGAAACCTTAATCGAAATAATTGACGTACCAAAGGTGGCCACTATAAGAGTACCCATTTATAAATATTGAACTGAGATTTCAGTTACAGTTTAAGCAAATTTTATTTCTAAGTTTTAAACGTTTATCGTAAAGCATTCACACTAGCTCTGGTGCCATTATAATCAATTACTTTAGTTACGTCAAAGCTAAGAATAGTACATACACCATCGGTGGGAGGCGTGTGTTTCTTTAAGTTAGCCGGCGGGGCTCCCGACACTGCCGCCAGCTTTGCGTTTGCGTCCGCCAGGTCGCGTTGCAGCCGCAGCGACACCTCCGTCGACCGCGACACTTCTTGCTCCAATTCCTTTATGCGATTCTCCCGCTGCATTCCGTCTTGACCGCCAACTATCTAATGGCAATAAAGGAAACCATTTCAAGAGTTTTTTCACCATCATAATGCAATTTAGTATTTTTTTATATACGAGAAGGTAGCAAGTGAGCAAATCCTAAGTGACCGCTACCTATAGACATCTGCAACAAGCATTTGCGAGTTGCAGATGCGTTGAATACCTTTCATAGGCAGAGGAGGGGGATAGATAGTAAAATGGACATTTCCTTCTCCTATCCATCCTTTTCCCCGTCAAATCCTCTTTCCCTTCCCATCCTTTCCTTATTAGAATAGGGTGGGAAGGGGAAGAGGACTAAAATTAGGCCTCCGAAACCTCACTCCCCAGACGAAATGCGGAATACTTCTATTTCACGCCTGTCTAATTGTCTGTAATTTTTGGAATTAAATGTCGTAATTGCATTATTTTCCCTTATATCCCGCTTTTTGTGTTCTTTCTAAAGTTATTTGTGCATTTCTGAAAAATTATATTTTATGAAAAAAAATCGATTGATCAATGATACTTACTACTAAATCTTACCTCTAAAAGTTTCTTTTCTTGCTCGGCTTTTTCTATTTCAAGCTGTTCTGCTTTCCTTTCAGTCTTTTTTAATTTAAATGATAAAACTCTGCAATTCTTAATTGTTTGTTCTAATTCTCTTCTTAGTGATGAATATTCATCAGCCTGGTCTTCTCTGAAATGAAATTGTGGAACGATGTAAGATCTAGACAATTAAACTCGAATAGAACCTATTTAGGATAATTTTAATACCTGAAGTTATCTTGCATTTCTTCAATTTCCTCCTCTAGCTCTCTTAGCTCCTTCTTCATATCCTCATTCTCATCCATTAACTCTTCGCATAGAGTTTCTGCAGCTAACAGTTTTGATCGTAACTGCTCGATCTGTTTCGTCTGAGCTTCCACTGACGGACGTGACTGTAAAATAAATACATTTTGATTTTGGTACTTCATACATTTTTGAGAAATTCATAATTTATTATGTCGATATAATTCTCTGTACCTCAAGCTCTGCTTCAATTTCTCTAACTCTAAGTGCGAGATGTTTTTTCTCGTCCTTTAAGTCTTCATTTTGCGTAGTTAGTTCGTTAACTTTTTGTTGCAACTTTAAAACTTCCGACGATCTTCCTGTAGTGTATTTGTTAGCTGTATCTATATTTGCTAATCTTCGTAGTAGAATATCACTCTTTTCTTTTTCCACTCGTTCGCACCTCTTTTTAAGTAAATCCACTTCTTGTTTTAAATTCTCTATTTGGTCCTTAAATCAGATATTCAATAAAAAATAATATAAACCATCATCACCTTTAAAAAATAAAATACCTATATTTTAATTTTTCAAAGCAAAATAAGTTTTTTACGGATTATCTCGTCATGGTTTGCGATCTAAATTAAATATTAGGTAACCTTTATCGTAATAGATCAATGGATGCCTATGTCCTGCAGTGGACGATTGTTTGCTGAAAATTAAGAAAACAAAGACAAATTTAAGAAATGTATTTCGTTTTTCATACTTCACCTGATAATCTTTAATGTTGGCATCAACCAACGTTGTGTCAGTAGTGACAGTTCCTGCGGTGCTGGTGTCGTCATCGGACGCCTCATCCTTGTCACGAGTTGGCCCTCCTCTTATCGGAGGCTTAGAATTTGATGAAACGTTTCTGGAATTCTTTACCTGCAAAAAAAAATGTAACGAAAACAATTTTCGTTTAATTTGATTTGATTTTTTTTTTTACTTTATGATTTGTTGACCGACAGATTATGAACTAGGCATAAACATCCTTTGAGTATATTTTTTCTTTTTACCATTCCAACTAAGCTTAAACGCTTGTGCTAGGATATGGGAAGTGACAATGATCGAACGGCGGGATTCGAACCCACGTCCTTACGATCAATTCCTCCGTCCGCGCCCTAAGTAATTAGAGTATTGGCGCTTCAAAATATTATTTTAATTATAAATATGATGTCCAATCTAACAAACCTAACGTATCTTTCTTGTGCTTTATCGTAATAACGCAAAATATCAGTTCATAGTTTCACGATTTGGCTTCGAAAATTTACATTTAGAAAAATGATACGGCAAATTGTGAATGGTTCGTTAGTTTAAAATTTGTTGAATTAAAAATATAAATATTCCTAGTGAGACTATAAACTCACGAAGTTCAAAGTCGGTCGGTGACATACATGACATAAGCAAAAATTATACCTGAATTAAAAAATTAACATCGTCTTTAGCAGATGCTCGTTCTTCTTTTAATTTAACAGATTTTTCTTCTTCTTTACTTCGAGACGTACTTCTTCTTTCTCTTTCTTTCTCTATACTCGACTCCTTTTCAAAACTATTCTGTGTTTTTATGAGTTGCATCTGAAACCCATTATGAATTTAACTGGATGTATTAATAAAAAATTTAAGTTTTGAATTTAAGTTTTGAGTATTGAGTAAATAAAGAAATATATCAAATAACATCTTATATACATCTTTTATACAGTCACGAACGCACATTATGAAAAACATTAATATTAATAGAAATTCCTTAAAATACGGTTTTAAAATACACATCACATATAAATTTCGTTCATATCCAAACGCAGAAAATAGTCCTATCAGTAAACTAAAATATATATATATATATATATATAT